>JASDQU010370844.1:79084-93607 GCA_032191745.1 Picea mariana
AAAGGTAATCATGCACTATATATGATCAATCTCAAAAGCAATCTAGAGTTGTAGTAAAAATACATTAATCACACTTTGCCTTGAACAAACTGAAGTTCTACTTTGAATTCCAGGAAAGCAACCTACCTATTGCAGAGTTCAAAGTTTAAAGAAATAACTATCCAAAGAATCATGGATTACATTAAGAAAATAACAACCTAGGAAAGAAATCCTTCAAGATGCTACAAAAGGAAAGACCAACTATTCTGTAACAGAGAACATGACCCTATTCCCCAAGCAGGAATCTTCATCACCTGTTTCCGATCATCACACTTTCATGAACTCATTGCTAATTGAAATGATTGACACACACTTAAGGCTAACTATCTTTTAACAGGGAACGTGACCCTATTCCCCAAGCAGGAATCTTCAACACCTGTCCCTGATTATCACACTTTCATAAATTCACCAAACAAGATTGCTAACTAGAATGATTAACAGTTACCCAAGCATGAATTATATGAAAACAATGTAACAACTAGTAAAACAGAGTTTCAGCAAAACAGAGTTCAGTAAAGTAGTGTTTCAGCAAAACAGATTTTAATCAAGGCATGAACAGAAATAACACTAACACACTACAAAGCTAATGGGTGAATCTTGTGAGAGGGGAGGGCCCACCTTCTTCACAAGATTCACCNAGAAATGCTCAGAACAATCTTTTATTCATCTGTCAACTGTATCATATTACAATGTCTGAAGTAAAACACGTCCTTCTCTGTAAATCCTTTCTTAGCCAAAAAGAAGGTCCTCTCTAATGATGATTTCCTCCTATTTAAAGAGGAGAATCCCCTCGATACAATTTGATCATCAAATTACATGTGCGCCTCTGAATCCTATTCTTAGTCAAATCAAATCTCTATGCTGGAATAGGATATCATGGTCTCCCATAACAGAATGCTATTACAATAGTTGAAAAGGTGCTGAGTGAGGTGTTGTTGTTGCGGCTGGAATAACAACTTCCTTATTTATCTTCTTGTTACTGTTGTTGTATGTTGTTTCAGCATCACAAATCGCGGGCTGTTTCAGCAACGGGATTTGTGTTCTGACTGTTTCAACAACGTGGTCTCACGCAACAGCGGTGGTTAATTCTGGCTCAAGGTGCAGCTATTGTGGTCAGTGTAACAGCTTCATTGTTGTTTCAACATCGTAGACCACAGAGAGTGTAACAACTTCTTCTTGTGTGAGTTGTTGTTTCAGCATCGTAGACCACGGAGAGTGTAACAACTTCTTCTTATGTGAGTTGTTGTTTCAACATCGTAGACCATGGAGAGTGTAATAGCTTCTTCTTGTGTAAGTTTTTGTTTCAGCATCGTAGACCACAGACTATTTCAACAATGGGGTTTGCGTGCTTTGACTGTTTCAGCAACGGGCCTTTAAACAACAATGCTAATCTGCAGTTTGAACTGTTTCAACACTTATATATTTCTGATCAACGGTTAAGTACGAGAGTAATGTAAAATTATATGCAAAACAGATTAAACATATAACAAAGAGAAGAGACGTTATATACCTTTGGAGAGATAGGGTAAGGTGATAATATAAGTTTATATGTGAGTGGAAAAAGGATGTTATGGTAGCAAAAAGTGTGAGCAAAAAGGTACATTATAGGGTCCTAACAATAGACTTACCCAAGGTCCACAGAGAGCATGATTTCCCATAAATGCTATCGCACCAAGAATTTTGAAAAATCCACCTTTCGAGAAGTTTCTCCCAATAGGTTATTGAAAGAGAAATTCAATTCGATGATCATTTTGAGATTTTCCAATGACATGGGTATTCCACCTGACAAACTTTTGGAGGACAAATCCATGTCTTGAAGACTTTGAATTTCATCGAGTGATAGTGGAATCATACCTTCAAGTGTGTTCCAAGAAATATTAAGGTATTCTAGTTCTTTGCAGCTTCTGTGTCAGCTTGGAATCTAACCAGCTAAGCTATTGGCAAAAATATCTATAGCTTGAACCATAGTCATATTGCTTAGTTCTAGAGGGATGTGACCATGTAATAAATTGTTTGAAAGGTTAAAAAACAAAGATAAATTTTCAATATATGCAACCTCGAGAGGTATGGGACCACTAAGCATGTTGTATGATAATTTCCGATCTAACAAGTTCATAGATTTTCCTAGATTTGCAGGTATATTCCCTGATAATTGGTTTTGATCAAGATATAGATATCTTAGTTGTTGGAGGTGGGAAATGGAATCAAGAATCCTTCTAGAGAGATTTTTCCCTTCGACATCTAGGACCCCTAATATTTTGAGTTGTCCGATCTCTGTTGAGATGTTTCCTTGTAAATTGTTGTCTCCCATATATAGCCTAGCCAACTTTTGAAGTAGTTTAAGTGAAGATGGCACTACCATTGTGAAATAATTGATATCTAAAGCATGTAATGATAAACTAGTGATATTACCAATATGTAATTATTCCCTACTGCAAGGACTGAGTATAGTAATTGGTTCAACCTTTTATATAATGCAAACCAACCATTTTTCATTGTTTTAACCAAAGTTTTAACAAATTTATACAAATTTCCAATTAGTAATTCATTTTTTACCGAGGTTGTAAGATTTATGTCTTATTTGGTCTCATATCAAGGTAAGGGACATTTTTTGTAGTTTGAAACTTAGAAAAGGAAAATATGTTTATCCTGCATTACGATGTACATCTCTTGAGGTGAATTAATGCTAGCTATACTGAAAACATTAGTTCGTAGACATTAAATGTTTATGTCTCATGTTTATCCTATCCTAAGTTTCATTCATTTCAAACACATTATATTTGTTGTTGCGGTGTCCTATGACCCTATCTAGTTGTAGCTTGATTGCAAAATCCACCTATGTTTCCCCCATTCCTCCAAGCTTCCAACCAATGTCCCTTTTCCTATGATCCCTTCACTTTTCCTATGATCCCTGCATACTATTGTAGACGTCGGATGGAGGTACAAGAACAAGGTGCAATGTCAAGCAGACTTAATGGAAAGAGAAGTTAAAGATCAAAAAAAATAAATGAGAAATATTTCTTACCGAAAGTTTCTTGTTGTTCTTTCAGAAAGAGTCACCACCAACATCATTCTGACTACAAGGTAATAGTGACACACCACCAACTTCATTTTGACTACAAGGTACTCTCACTACAAGGTAATAGTGACACATGACTAACATCAGTCTGACTACAAGGTAATAGTGATAGGCCATTCAAAAACAATTTAACATTACTAATTCTTTTACATTTTAATCCTTCCTATTTTAAATTTTTTATCACATGAAAGATATAAATTATCAAGGTAGGGATCGAGCTAAGACAATGCAAATTACTTTTTTTTCAAAGAATTTAAAATTTAAAGAATCTAAACCTAGCAAGGATTTGTTTGTAGCCATTTTTGTTCTCTAGGTTTCATCCATGCATCACCAATGGGGTGGCACTTGATGTTATCTCGTAAATATTCACTGTATAACTTTTCCAATAATCATATATTTTTGTTTCTCCTCATTTTCTCCTACCTGCACTGCACCATCGATGAATATTAGTCTATTCAAGACCATAATAAACTGCAATCAGAATTAATTTTTCAAAGGAATCGATCATCTTACTTATAATTCCTCTTGCTTTCTGATAGCAATTTCTTCTCCTTCATCGCCCCAACCTTTTATAAATTGATCATCTTACCTATAATTCCTCTTTCTTTTTTATAACAATTTCTTCTCCTTGATCATCCCAGCCTTCTATAGTGTTTGGTTTCTCCTCGACGAGCTTCATGGTTTCTTCAAATATTACCGAATTTTCATGACAAGGTCCAAATCAAACTTCGTTGGAATATGATCTCCACAATTATTTTTTCTGTGAGATTCGATCTCTCGACTTACATTGAATCTCTACATATTATTAGTTCAACACCTACCTCCCACTGAACTTGCCTGGAACCTCGTCAAAATATTGGATATCCTGTGAAATTTAAACCTTGTCAAAGGTTGTGAAATATTAATATTTGATGACTATCATCTAAGACAATAAGAATTCAAAGGCTAAAACTATGCATATTCAGAATAGCAGTGAAAGGGAGGGTATTTTACGAGATGGGTTTTCAACATCTCATGTTATGGATGATATTGAGCAACTAGACACCTCAAATGCTATGGGATTTGGCAGTCTGATCTTGATCACATTTCATGATAAATATTTATTCTTGATCTGGTTACTTGAATCATTTAACTAGATTCATCTTTTGCAAGCCAAAGACCACTATTTTTAGTGGCCGCAGATGGGGCTTAAGAAAACTCAGCCCAAACATTCTTCCAGAAGGTTCGGACTGCAATCTTTGCCAAAATTCTCATCGTTTTCTTCATGTTTTCCAACATGTATGGCATATCCAAATACTTATTTGATCTTCTTCAGTGGGGTTTTTGATGGTTTGTTCAAACATAGGAGGATTCTGCATAATTCCTTTCTGAATGGTTGGAGATGCAAAATCATATGCATCATTGGCTGCCTGGGCCATGAAATCATCCTCCTACAATTGTAGTGCAACATGTAACTTTGGGAAAGTGATTTCATCAATATTTAGGGAATGTGATAATGTTTAATATGATAAGAACCTAATAGAAGATAAAACTACTTTGACAGAAATAAAACTCCTCACCAACATGTACCATCAAATTCTTGTACATAATTTGCATGGATGTTGTAAGAGAGGACATGAACAACTATTTAGTAAAGAGTTTATGTTTGATGATTGTTTTTCTGTAGAAAGATATAAATTATCGACCTTTGAAAACAATGCAACATCATAGTAGTACAATCACATTGCACACAGGGATATATATTTTAAAAATAACAAACCCCTTTAATTAAAATAACAAATTATGAATTAGTTTTTCCAATCCATGTGGCACCCAAGTCAAAAGCTTTAAAATATCACTTAAGACAAAGGTTTGCTGCTTTGCATATCCTCTTGTTTTATTAGATTCTGTCAATTTAGATAGTGTATACCCTTAAGCATATAGAATTCAAGAATCCTCAAGTATATTCCAATGACCAACTACCCTTTCATATGGGTGTTAACCAAAATACTAAATCATGTTTCATTGAAAATTTTATTCACATTGAAGAAATATATGTACTATATATGTTTCTAGCATTTTAAGATCCTCCTTCATAGTGATCTTATATAAAAACTTCAAAATAAGGACTAAAATCCCAATATAAACCCAAAGTATTTCTCAAAAGACACATCATATTTTCATACACAAATATTTCACCACATTCTAGATTTTTCACAATATAAACCCAAAGTCTTTTTCAAAAGACACATCATATTTTCATACACAAATATATCACCACATTTTAGATTTTTCAAAAGAGAGCCAATAGTCCATCAAAATATTATAGAAGTAATATCATAATGTCTTCCACATCTCGAAAATGTCCTCAATCCTTTCATTTTCACATATGGCCTTATAGCCTAGCCTATGAGTATAGGTTCCTAAGAGAGGATTCTTAGACCATGTCAATTTATCTTCTACCTCCTTACTTCTCAGATGGTTTGATTTCAAATTAGCTTCTTAGAGTTCACTTTTCATACCATTTAGCTCCAAATAGGATGGTAACTTTCATTCTTGATTCCAAATGGTGGTTTTCTTTGGTGAGGTAGCCTAGAATACAACGAAAATATTTTTTTTATGGAGAGTGTCAATCAAATTTTTAGGCATCTTATGTCCTTCCCCACTTGCTACCCAAGGATCTACACCTATTCACACACTTTCACTATTTCCCACCTTCCATACTAGCCAATTTCCTTTTATATGATTGACACATCATGAATATTATTGGATTTCTTTTTAATCTAGTCTTCAACTCAATTAGAATTGATATTTTTATGAGTGATAAATTAGCTCCATAGTTAATCCAGGTGGATATTGGTGGCCACCCACCTATTCCAACTGGCTCCTCTTTACAGTTTTTAGTTCAACATGTTCTTTTGTAATTCTTTGTAATTGTGGGATCTACACTTCTAGGGATGTCTGAAGCCCTGCACAACTTCCAGGTGGATATTGTTGGCCGCCCACCTAATCTAGCTAGCTTATTTTGGAAGTTTTCATGTCAGTACATCTTTCTATACTTCCAGGGCTGTTTTGGGGCCTTAAACAATGTTTTTTTGGCTTGACACAGTCAAACTATAGATGAAGTTAGACTTTGATGGCATAATGTGTAGTTCTCGAAAAGACCTTCCAACGGGCTATCCCACGCCTAAAACGAAGGTCATATGAAAAAGTTACGACCCTGGGAAGTTGAGGTACCAAATTACCCATCGAGGCCCACATAAATTTTGGTGTTTCATCTCCTAGGGTTAGGCTTTTGGATGTCTAGGGTTTTGTAATTCATGAGTAATGTTAAAAATTCCTCTGAAGCCTCATTGTAATCATTCTGCTCAAACAGATGCACGTAGCAGCCACATCTCTTCTCAAAGATAGCTGCCACCATTCAAGCAAGTTGTTTTAGTTATGCAGTTTTACAGTTTAAACCTATTTTATTTATTCAATAGAAGTTATTGTTCACTAGATTTTTATTGTTGTTCTTTGTATCTCTATGTTATTGTATTTAGTCTATTATTCATTTCGTTTCTCTCATAAATCTGGATCAGTGGTATCAAAGTGGTCTACTCTTCATTTATTTTTATTTTTTTCGTGCATACCCCCGACAAGATCTGAGTACAAGACGTTGGGACTCGAACCAATTGAGCCTTTGCAAGATCGGTCACGCTGAGCCCGAAAACAACCCATGAGGGACGAGAAGAAATATGATGGAGCATAAGATCCTTTTAAAATGTTTCTCTAGCAAGCCCTTGCACGACAAAGGAATGAAATGATGGACAACTTTGCACAAATCCTTTGACGATTGCCCACAGGAGATGCATCTTCATCAAGCAGCCATGCAACCCCCTTCAAGATACAAGTAAATTTTGATATTCCATTATTTTAAGGACTGATAGATGCATGTGTTGGAGATAAATGGATCTATCTGCTCGAAGGGTACTTTTCAGTCCACAATTTTTTCGAGAGGGAACATATTAGTTTTGCACTCCTCAAGGTCGTCCCCCATGTTAAGGACTCCTGGGATACTTAATCTGAGCAAAGGGCCATAGAGGAATCTGAAATATTTGTGGTCACCCCCACATGGGATTCCTTTAGGGATTCCATTAAAGAACAATACTACCCTGTTCAAAGCTACAAGGACTAGTACACAGGATCGACCACGCTATGTCAGGAAAGGGACCAGATAGTACCAGATTTCACCAATAGTTTCCATACCCTGTGCACCAAATTGGGTATAAAATACTCTGAATGACATATGGTGCTCAAATACAATGATTGTATGCATAGATACATCCAAACATAAATGGAGTTTCTAGACATCACATCATTAGGTGCGACTTATAGATATGTTGCCAAGATCGAGAAAAAATTTAAGAAGAAGAGGTGAGAGTTTGGATCTTCATACTCCTCACAACCAAAGCAGGGAAAAGGTGACCTCAACCCACAAAAAAAGGGACATAGAAAAGATGGCCACTCTCAGGATAACCAGTCCAAGCCACAACACAAGAAGGGTAATGAGAAGTCAAATAAGGACACGGGAAAGTGGTGTGAATACCATAAAATACCTTGGCACAACACCAAATAATGTTGCTCCAAGCAGTCACTGGTGGTCGAGATGAAAGCTTCTGAGTTAGAGGTATATTTTGACTTCGAATCAAATCTAGAAGGAGGGAAGTGGATTATCGATGTTGAACCTAGTCCCACTATTTCTACCACCAATGTCCAGCCAAGCGAACCAGAAGAACCAAAGAAAGGGGAATGCCTCTTTCACTCAAACATGTGCGTAAAGGGGGCTCTGCAGCATTTCATTGTCGATAGAGAAAGTTAGAAGAACTTGATCTCATCAGATATCGTTAAGCAGTTGGACCTGCCAATGACATCGCACCCGCATTCCTACACCATCAATTGGCTTCATCAAGGAAGAGATCTTTGCGTCAACCAACAGTTCCATTTTCCCTACGGCATCAAGTGCTTCAAATATGAGGTATTGTGTGATATTTCTCCCCTTCAAGTTTGTGATGTTCTTTTAGGACAACCATATTTATGGAAGTGACATGTTGTGTATGAGTCTAGACCCCACAATGTTATTATTTATTTGGGTATACAATTGTACAAGATACCAGAGGTAGCGTCACCTATCGCTATTTCTTTAATCTCTTCTAAGAAATGCAGCAAGGTCATTTCATAGACCAGGAAGTTCATCTTCTTTATGATCCGTGCTCATAGTAAGAAGAAGGTCACTGCCACATCCATGGCCTCTACACAGAGCCTCTATTTGCAACATAAGCAAGTGGAAAAGATCTTGAAAGAGTACAAAAACATCTTCTCCTCACCCACCAGGGTATCGACGCACTGCCAAGTCAAGCATCCAATTGATCTAACACCCGATGCACCTCTTCTTAATGGACCAGTCTATCGTCGCTCGTTGATGGAAAATGATGAAATCAAGCATTAGATCCAAGAGATTCTTCAAAAGGGGCACATCATACCTAACTCCTCCCCTTGCGGAAGCTCAATTGTACTGGTGTAGAAGAAATATGGGACCTAGCGGCTCTACATTGATTACAGAACATTAAACAAAATCACCATCAGGAATCAGTACCCAATTCCCTGAATTGATGACCTTCTTTACCAACTCAAGGGAGAAAAGTTATTTAGCAAGATTGAACTAAATTCTAGCTACCACCAGGTTCACATCGAACTGACTGATGTATGGAAGATAACTTTCAAATCTAAAGAAGGCCTCTTCGAATGGTTGTTCATGTTATTTGTCTTAACAAATGCACCAACCACTTTCATGAGGTTGATGGATGATGTATTGAGACCCTTCACCAACTCTTTTGTGGTGGTATATATGGATGACATCCTCATCTTCAAAATAAATTGGGAGGAACACATGCAATATATTCAACAGGTTTTGAGCAATCTGGGGTAGCATAAGCTATATGCCAACTTGGAAAAATGCTCCTTTGGCATGAATAAGGTCCAATACTTGGGATAAATTGTTGATGAGAATGAGATACATATGGATCCAACTAAGATCCAAGTCATCCATGATTTCCCAGCCTTGAACACACTAACCAAGCTTCGAAGCTTCTTCAGACTTGCCAACTTCTACCGATGGTTCATGTTGGGATTCTCCCATATTGCATGGGATCTAAGCCAAGTGACCAAGGGTGGTGGCCGGGAAACGTTCACATGAGGGAAGGCACACCAACACGCATTTGATTATTTGAAGCATCTCTTGTGCTCAACTCCAGTAATCTCCTTACCCGATCTGCAACAACCATTCAATACTTAGACTGATGCATCTGACTATGTTGTAGGCACAGTTCTCACTCAGCATGGTCATTTAGTAGCATACCATAATGAGACACTCTTAGATACCGTCTGGAAATACCCCACCTATGACAAGGTAATGTATTCCATTGTGCAAGCCTGTCATCAATGGAAACATTACATTCTGGGAAGGATACAATCATTCACATTGATCACAAGCCTCTGCAGTTCATACAGACACAAGGGAAGTTGCAAAACAACCGCTATCAAAAGTGGTCCACATACCTGCATTAGTTCCATCTCAACATCAAGTATAAGACAGGGAGCAAAAATCATGTCATTGACTACCTTAGTCGACCTCCCGTGGTTGCACTCACCACCGTGATCCATTCCTATGGGCATGAGGCATCTGAGTGGCCCCAACATTATCAGTGAGATCTTGACTTCACCACCACCTATCATCTCTTGGTTACAGGCGCATATGTCGCCAATTTTAACATTCAGGATGGACTGTTATGCTATCTAGGCCATCTCTGTGTTCCTGCAAGTGAGCGTGAAAAGTTGATTTGGGAGGCTCACTACAGTCAGATGGCAAGACATTTTGGCATGGAGAAAACTGTGGTTGTTCTACATAAATATTTTTATTGGAAAAAACTTTGATAGGACATCAACAAGTATATCAAATCTTGCACTGCTTATGCCATTTCCAAGCCAACCATCAAGAAGCAAGGCTTCTACACCCCTCTTCCTACTCCTGAGAGGTCTTGGGAATCCATTTCGATGGATTACATGTCTGGTCTTCCATCCACCAAGCAAGGCAATGATTGTGTATTTGTGGTGGTTGATCGGTTTTTGAAGATGGTCATTCTCATATCCTACAAGAAGAGCATCACAGTGGAAAATATTGAAGACAATCATCTTTGATCAGGATAACAGGTTCCTCAACAAGTTTTGGTCAAGTCTCTTGTCATTGTTGGACACCAAGCTCACTATATCCACTTCCTTCCACCCTCAAACCAATGGCCAAACAAAGGTCATCAATCAGATGATTATGCACATCTTGCACATGTATAACTCTAAGCATCTGCATACATGGGATGCGAGTCTTCCCTATGTTCAACATAGCTACAACATGGATCTCCATAGCTCCACCGACCATAACCCCTTTCAGGTGGGGCTGGGATTCCAACCCTTGGGTCCCATTGATGTTGCACTACCTCTTGCAACCACACAAACAAATTCTTCCCATGTTCAGTCTGAGGCCAAAAATGCCACTAGATTCATTGAATGGATTTAGTACATCCACCAATAGGTCCATGAGATTTTTTAGAAAACCAATGCTAAGTACAAGCAATGCCATGATCAACACCGGGTACCACACANAAGGCTGTGGGTGACAATTCTTTTGAGCTCAACACTCCCCCCTTCCTTGTCTTCCACCCAATGTTCAATGTGGACCTCCTCCAACCATATTTTCCACCATTATTGGACACCTCGGAGATCACAGAATAGTTGACACCAACAAAGATGAACCCTCACTGCTTGGAACATGCATCCACTGATTAGATAGTGGACACACAGGTCAAGGGAACTCACCAGCAGAGGATCCAACTTTATCGGTTTGTCAAGGCAGGGAAACACCAAGGAAAGTGGCTCACCTAGAGCCAAATTCAACAGAAATTTCCTCACCTAATGGGGGAAATCAACGCAATGGAGACCATTTCTTCCTAATGGGAGGAGGAATGATCAAGGTGGATATTGGTGGCCACCTACCTATTCCAACTGGCTCCTCTTGACAGTTTTTAGTTCAACACATTCTTCTGTAATTTTTTGTAATTTTGGGTTCTACACTTCTGGGATTGTTTGAAGCCCTCCATAGCTTCCAGGTGGAGCTTGGTGGCCTCCCACTTAATCCAAATGGATTATTTTGGAATTTTTCATGTTAGTACATATTTTTGTACTTCGAGGGATGATTTGGGGCCCTAAACAATGTTTTTTTGGCTTGCCACAGTCAAACTGTAGACAAAGTCAAAGTTTGATGGAATAATGTGTAGTTCTCAAAAATACCTTTCCTACGGGCTATCACGCGCCTAAAACGGATGTCATATGCAAAAGTTACGACCCTGATAAGTTGAGGTACCAACTTACCCATCGGGGCCCACATAAATTTTGGTGTTTCATCTTCTAGGGTTAGGTTTTTGGATGTATAGGGTTTTGGAATTCATGAGTAATGTTAAAAAGGCCTCTGGAGCCTCATTATAATAATTCTGCTCAGACATATGCGTGTAGCAACCACATCTCTTCTTAGAGATAACTACCACCATTCGAGCAAGTTGTTTCAATTTTGCATTTTTACAGTTTCAACCTGTTTTATTTATTCAATAGAAGTTATTGTTCACTGGATATCTATTGTTGTTCTCCGTATCTTTGTGTTATTGTATTCAGTCTTTTATAAGTTCATAAATTTCTTTTAATAAACCATTTTCCAAAAATAGTTTACTGCCAAGCTAGAAATAGGCACGGGTGTATTTTAATATTTAGGGAATGATAACCATCATTCTATCCATGGAAACAATTTCCATGCTTTTCTTCATGTCTCTAGCTTTCCAACGAGATCTTTTTTTCTCAATTTTCACATTGGGAAATCAAGTCATGGCTTCACGAGGATAATCATTCAACAACCATTGATTTATTCTCCACGTGAATCATTGGCCCTTGATTTGAAAATCCACCTTATTTATCTCACATGCATTGTAGGAGGGAAATTACAACACATCTATAAAGGAATTCCATCCATAGTGTTTTTGTGTGAAGTAGAGAGAGCCATGGAACCCTTCATATCTTATGAATAGTGTAAGTTTTGGTTTCCACCTCACCACCCAGTCATCATGCTATGTCATTTCTCAGTCATATATTTCCAACCCATACAATCCAAGTGTCACACAGGGATAGGTCCACTTCTTCACCACGTTTCCAAATGTGTTAAAGAAGCAGGGAGGGATATAAAACTTAGAGAAATAAAGGAGAAAATAACTAAGTGTTTGATTATGGGAGAAGTAAGGATTGTAGGAGAAATAGGGAAATGTAGAGAAAAATAACATGATCAATTCTCATAAAATCTAGGAAAATAAAGCTAAGTTTAATTGTGGAGAAATAGGAGAGGAGGAGGATCTACATGTAACACATAGTAAAACTTAGTAAAACTAGCTTGGAAAATAAAATAAGTGTTGAAATATGTAATAAACTAATGGAAAATAAACTAAATACACTACCTATTGAAATATCTTGCAGAGAAATAAGACAATGTAAAGTAAACTAAGTGTTGAAACAACTTGTGGAGAAATGAACTAATGGAAAATAAACTAAGCATTGAAACAACTTGCAGAGAAATAGTTCATTTAGAGAAATAGGACAATGCATAGGTGAAGTAAGCTTTGCATAACACGATAAAACTTAGTAAAAATGAATAAGCATTCGGAAGTTGAGGGTGTGATTTGAGGAATGCAGAGAGCATAATGGATGTCACAGAAGTGTGTAGAAAAGGCCCGATGGGAGGAGCCTTCACATGAGAAGGAATCTTTTCATGGGATGGGAATTTCCACATGGAGGAAATCATAAAAATGAGTAAGTAAAGGAGGAGATGGAGACTTAAAAATGACTAAGTAAAGAAGGAGGTGGAGAAGGAGTAATTTGGTAAAATGGATAAGTAAAGGAGTAAGTAAAGGAGGAGATGGAGACTTAAAAATGACCAAGTAAAGGAGGAGGTGGAGAAGGAGTAATTCGGTAAAATGGCTAAGTAAAGGAGGTGGAGAAGGAGTAATTTGGTAAAATGGGTAAGTAAAGGAGGAGGTTAGGTAAGTAATCCAAGGTAAGGAAATAAGGTAATTAATGCAAGGTTAGATTAGTTATACATTTTCATCAAAATTCAAAAAATGGAAGGGGGGTAAATGGTGATATCTCAGGCATATGACCTCTATTTTTTTATTTTGTAAAATGTTGGATGAAGATGACACATAAGGATATCTAATGAGAGGATGATAATAGAAAATTCCCTATTTTTGGTATTCTTTTTATTCTTATAATGTTCAAAATAGAAATCATCCCCATTGTCCTCGTTGAAGGACTGTAGCATCATAAACTGATTCCAAATTATTCAATACTTTTTGTGTCTTCATGATCAATAGGTGATGGTGAGTTGACACTTTCCAAATTTTAAAATTTGGTCTCCACTTGATTAAGTTTGAATCAAAATCACTCTAGTTGATGGGTGACAAGAAAACACATCAACATTTGGCTCCAACTGTGGGACAACGATCCCCTTTGTGTTGTTGAAAACACTAGACCTAGACCAAATTCCTCATTCATTGTTATATGGATTCATCCTCAAACCATTATTTCAATCTAGCATACATGAGAAAACAAAAATGTACCTATCCTAATATACTTGGAGAGAAGAGATACTTTTGAGTATAAGTAGACTTCCAATGTAGCCATGTATATAACCAACTCATCTGATTACTCTGAGATATTGTTGAGAGTCTTGGTTTATTATAAATTCTCTGAATACATTCCTCCAATATAAATTAACAATAATGCCATGGTGACGTTGAAAAAATAAATTGTTGCTGAAATTCTGTGGAGAACTGTAGGATTGTATTTTGTTGTTAACCAACAATATTATTGTATTCAAAAATAAAATATACCACCCATCCCTCTTTTTTCAAATTCCTTTTTTCTTTTGATGCTAGGAAGACCTCTTATTCACTAAACTCTACTCCAGATGATAAATAAACATCTTTAAAGTTTAATGTAAAGTAATAACTTTTATCATCACTTTTGTTGATCCCATGCTAACATTCTTCTATCAACTTTGTATAAAATAGATGTGGTGATTGAGAACCCAATGCAACATTTTTTCAATGACCATATTGAATGAAATATTCATGTGCATCTAATGGAGGTTCATCAAATCCATCCTTAAACTAATTGCCAACATTACTCTCATATTAAAGATATGAGAGGTTAAAATTTCACTCCAATGGAGCATGTGACAGATGGTATCCCTCTTGAATTGAGACATTAGGATTCTTATTTTCATCTTTAGGAACATAATC
>JASDQU010370844.1:94588-106161 GCA_032191745.1 Picea mariana
AAGCTATTTATGATAAGGAAGTTTTTGCTTGGTTTTCTTCCCCTAGAGGGTTTCCCAGGATAAATGTTGTGTCTCTTGTGGATGTGTATTTCTCAGTGATCTTGTTCTTATTATGCTCTTATCTTATGAAATACAAAGAACTATAATAATGGCATAAACATTAACATGAACCATGCTGCGTCAGGAAAGGGACCAGATAGTACCAGATTTCACCAATAGTTTCCATACCCTGCGCACCAAATTGGGTATCAAATACTCTTAACGACATATGGTGCTCAAATACAGTGATTGTATGCATAGATACATCCAAACATAAATGGATTTTTTGGACATCACATCATTAGGTGCGACTTATAGATATGTTGCCAAGATCGAGAAAAAATTTAAGAAGAAGAGGCGAGAGTTTGGATCTGCATACTCCTCACAACCAAAGCAGGGAAAAGGTGACCCCAACCCACAAAAAAAGGGACATAGAAAAGATGGCCACTCTCAGAATAACCAGTCCAAGCCGCAACAGAAGAAGGGTAATGAGAATTCAAAGGACATGGGAAAGTGGTGTGAATACCATAAAATACCTTGGCACAACACCAAAAAATGTCGCTCCAACCAGTCATCGGTGGCCGAGATGAAAGCTTCTGATTCAGAGACAGATTTTGATTCCGAATCAAATCTAGAAGGAGGGAAGTGGATTATCAATGTCGAACCTAGTGCCACTATTGCTACCACCAATGTCCAGCCAAGTGAACCAGAAGAACCAGAGAAAGGGGAACGCCTCTTTCACTCACATATGTGGGTAAAGGGGGCTCCACTGCATTTCATTGTTGATAGAGAAAGTTATAAGAACTTGATCTCATCAGATATTATTAAGCAGCTGGACCTGCCGATGACACCGCACCCACATTCCTACACCATCTATTGGATTCATCAAGGAAGAGATCTTTGCGTCAACCAACAGTTCCATTTTCCCTATGGCATCAAGCCCTTCAAATATGAGGTATTGTGTGATATTTCTCTTCTTGAAGTTTGTGATGTTCTTTTAGGACAACCATATTTATGGAAGCGACATGTTGTGTATGAGTCTAGACCCCACAATGTTATTATTTATTTGGGTATACAATTGTACAAGATACCAGAGGTAGCGTCACCTACCGCTATTTCTTTAATCTCTTCTAAGAAATGCAGTAAGGTCATTTCATAGACCGGGAAGTTCATCTTCTTTGTGATCCGTGCTCATAGTAAGAAGAAGGTCGCTGCCACATCCATGGCCTCTACACAGAGCCTCTATTTGCAATAGAAACAAGTGGAAAAGATCTTGAAAGATTACAAAAACATATTCTCACCCACCGGGGTACCGACGGACTGCCAAGTCAAGCATCCAATCGATCTAACACCTGGTGCACCTCTTCCTAATGGACCAGTCTATCGTCACTCGTTGATGGAAAATGATGAAATCAAGCATAAGATCCAAGAGCTTCTTCAAAAGGGGCATATCATACCTGACTCCTCCCCTTGCGGAAGCTTGATTGTACTGGTGTAGAAGAAATATGGGACCTAGCATCTCTACATTGATTACAAAGCATTAAAAAAAATCACCATCAGGAATCGGTACCCAATTCCCTGAATTGATGACCTTATTGACCAACTCAAGGGGGAAAATTTATGTAGCAAGATTGAACTAAAGTCTGGCTACCACCAGGTTCACATCCAACCAACTGATGTATGGAAGATAACTTTCAAATCTAAAGAAGGTCTCTTCGAATGGTTGTTCACATTCTTTGTCTTAACAAATGCACCAACCACTTTCATGAGGTTGATGGATGATGTATTGAGACCCTTCACCAACTCTTTTGTGGTGGTATATATGGATGGCATCCTCATCTTCAAAATAAATTGGGAGGAACACATGCAACATATTCAACAGGTTTTGAACAATCCGGGGTAGCACAAGCTATATGCCAACTTGGAAAAATGCTCCTTTGGCATGAATAAGGTCCAATACATGGGATAAATTGTTGATGAGAATGGGATACATATGGATCAAACTAAGATCCAAGTCATCCATGATTTCCCAACCTCGACCACACTAACCAAGCTTCGAAGCTTCTTCAGACTTGCCAACTTCTACCGACGGTTCATGTTGGGATTCTCCCATATATCATGGGCTCTCAGCCAAGTGACCAAGGTTGGTGGCAGGGAAATGTTCACATGGGGGAAGGCACACCAACAAGCATTTGATGATTTGAAGCATCTCTTGTGCTCAACTCCAGTACTCTCCTTACCCGATCTGCAACAACCATTCGATACTTAGAATTATGCATCTAACTATGTTGTAGGCACATTTCTCACTCATCATGGCCATCCAATAGCATACCATAATGAGACACTCTCAGATACCATCTGGAAATACCCCACCTATGACAAGGTAATTTTTTCCATTGTGCAAGCCTGTCATCAATGGAAACATTACATTCTGGGAAAGGATACAATCATCCACATTGATCACAAGCCTTTGCAGTTCATACAGACACAAGGGAAGTTGCAAAATGACCGCCATCAAAATTGGTCCACATACCTGCATCAGTTCCATCTCAACATCAAGTATAATACAGGGAGCACAAATCATGTCATTGAATGCCTCAGTCGACCTCCTGTGGTTGCACTCACCATCGTGATCCATTCCTATGGGCATGAGGCATCTGAGTGGCCCCAACATTATTAGTGAGATATTGACTTCACCACCACCTATCAACTCTTGATTACAGGCGCATATGTCACAAATTTTAACATTCAGGATGGACTATTATGCTATCTAATCCATCTCTGTGTTCCTGTAAGCAAGCGTGAAAAGTTGATTTGGGAGGCTCACTACAGTTGGATGGAAGGACATTTTGGCATGGAGAAAACTGTGGTTGTTCTATAAAAATATTTTTATTGGACAAAAATTTGATAGGACATCAACAAGTATATCAAATCTTGCACTGCTTGTGCCATTTCCAAGCCAACCATCAAGAAGCAAGGCTTCTACACCCCTCTTCCTACTCCTGAGAGGCCTTGGGAACCCATTTCGATGGATTACATGTCTGGTCTTCCATCCACCAAGCAAGGCAATGATTGTGTATTTGTGGTGGTTGATCGGTTTTTGAAGATGGTCATTCTCATAGCCTAGAAGAAGAGCATCATAATGACAAATATTGAAGACAATCATCTTCGATCGGGACAACAGGTTCCTCAACAAGTTTTGGTCGAGTCTCTTGTCATTGTTGTACACCAAGCTTACTATATCCACTACCTTCCACCCTAAAACCAATGGCCAAACAAAGGTCATCAATCAGATGATTATGCACATCTTGCACATGTATAACTCTAAGCATCCACATACATGGGATGCGAGTCTTCCCTATGTTCAACATAGCGACAACATGGATCTCCATAGCTCCATCGATCATAACCCCTTTCAGGTGGGGATGGGATTCCAACCCTTGGGTCCCATTGATGTTGCACTACCTCTTGCAACCAAACAAACAAATTATTCCCATGTTCAGTCCGAGGCCAACAAAGCCACCAGATTCATTGAATGGATTCAGTACATTCGTCAACAGGTCCATGAGATTTTTTAGAAAACTAATGCTAAGTACAAGCAACTCCATGATCAAGACCAGGTATTGCACAAGTTTTAGGTGGGAGACAAGGTCTAGTTACATTTGTATAAAGAACGCCTTATAGGGCCCCATCAAAATCTCTGTCCACTTCGGTATGGGCCTTAAACTATCACCAAGGTTGTGGGTGACAATTCTTTTGAGCTCAACACTCCCCCCTTCCTTGGATTCCGCCCAATGTTCAATGTGGACCTCCTCTGACCATATTTTCCACCATTATTGGACACCTCAGAGATCGCAGAATAGTTGACACCAACAAAGATCAACCCTGACTGCCTGGAACATGCATCCACTGATCAGATAGTGGACACATAGGTCAAGGGAACTCACCAGTAGAGGATCCAACTTTATCGGGTTGCCAAGGCAGGGAAACACCAAGGAAAGTGGCTCACCTAGAGCCAAATTCAATAGAAATTTCCTCACCTGATGGGGGAAATCAATGCAATGGAGACCATTTATTCCTAAGGGGAGGATGATTGATCGAGGTGGATATTGGTGGCCACCTACCTATTCCAACTGGCTCCTCTTGACCACTTTTAGTTCAACACGTTCCTCTGTAATTTTTTGTAATTTTGGGTTCTACACTTCTGGGGTTGTTTGAATCCCTCCACAACTTTCAGGTGGAGCTTGGTGGCCTCCCACTTAAGCCAAATGGCTTATTTTGGAATTTTTCATGTTAGTACATATTTTTGTACTTCGAGGGATGATTTGGGGCCCTAAACAATGTTTTTTTGGCTTGCCACAGTCAAACTGTAGACAAAGTCAAAGTTTGATGGAATAATGTGTAGTTCTAAAAAATACCTTTCCAATGGGCTATCACACGCCTAAAATGGGATTCATATGCAAAAGTTACGACCCTGATAAGTTGAGGTACCAACTTACCCATCGGGGCCCACATAAATTTTGGCGTTTCATCTTCTAGGGTTAGGTTTTTGGATGTATAGGGTTTTTGAATTCATGAGTAATGTTAAAAAGGCCTCTGGAGCCTCATTGTAATAATTCTTCTTAGATGGATGCATGTAGCAGCCACATCTCTTCTCAAAGATAACTACCACCTTTCGAGCAAGTTGTTTCAGTTTTGCAGTTTTACAGTTTCAACCTATTTTAGTTATTCAATAGAAGTTATTGTTCACTGGATATCTGTTGTTGTTCTCCGTATCTCCATGTTATTGTATTTAGTCTTTTATAAGTTCATAAATTTCTTTTAATAAACCATTTTCCAAAAATAATTTACTGCCAAGATAGAAATAGGCATAGGTATATTTTAACATTTAGGGAATGATAACTATCATTCTATCCATGGAAACAATTTCCATGCTTTTCTTCATGTCTCTAGCTTTCCAACGAGATCTCTTTTTCTCAATTTGCCCATTGGGAACTCAAGTTATGGCCTCACAAGGATAATCACTCAACAACCATTGATCTATTCTCCACGTGAATCATTGGCCCCTGATTTGAAAAGCCACCTTATTTATCTCACATGCATTGTAGGAGGGAAATTATAACACATTTATAAAGGAATTCCATCCATAGTGTTTTTGCATGAAGTAGAGAAAGCCATGGAACCCTTCATATCTTATGAATAGTGTAACTTTTGGTTTGCACCTCACCACCCAGTCATCATGCTATGTCATTTCTCAGGCATATATTTCCAACCCATACCATCCAAGTGTCACACAGGGATAGGTCCACTTCTTCACCATGTTTCCAAATGTGTAAAAGAAGAAGGGAGGGAGATAAAACTTAGAGAAATAAAGGAGAAAATAACTAAGTGTTTGATTATGGGAGAAGTAAGGATTGTAGGAGAAATAGGGAAATGCAGAGAAAAAGAACATGATCAATTCTCAAAAAATCTAGGAAAATAAAGCTAAGTTTAATTGTGGAGAAATGGGAGAGGAGGAGGATCTACATGTAACACATAGTAAAACTTAGTAAAACTAGCTTGGAAAATAAAATAAGTGTTGAAATATGTAATAAACTAATGGAAAATAAACTAAATACACTAACTATTGAAATATCTTGCAGAGAAATAAGACAATGTAAAGTAAACTAAGTGTTGAAACAACTTGTGGAGAAATGAACTAATGGAAAATAAACTAAGTATTGAAATAGCTTGCAGAGAAATAGTTCATTTAGAGAAATAGAACAATGCATAGGTGAAGTAAGCTTTGCATAACACGATAAAACTTAGTAAAAATGAATAAGCGTTAGGAAGTTGAGGGTGCGATTTGAGGAATGAAAAGAGCATAATGGATGTTACAGAAGTGTGTAGAAAAGGCTCAATGGGAGGAGCCTTCACATGAGAAGGAATCTTTTCATGGGATGGGAATTTCCACATGGAGAAAATCATAAAAATGAGTAACTAAAGGAGGAGATGGAGACTTTAAAATGACTAAGTAAAGAAGGAGTAATATGGTAAAATGGATAAGTAAAGGAGGAGATGGAGACTTAAAAATGACCAAGTAAAGGAGGAGGTGGAGAAGGAGTAATTCGGTAAAATGGCTAAGTAAAGAAGGTGGAGAAGGAATAATTTGGTAAAATGGGTAAGTAAAGGAGGAGGTAAGGTAATGAGGTTAGGTAAGTAATCCAAGGTAAGGAAATAAGGTAATTAATGCAAGGGTAGATTAGTTATACATTTTCATCAAAATTCAAAAAATGGAAGGGGGGTAAATGATGATATCTCAGGCATATCACCTCTATTTTTTTATTTTGTAAAATGTTGGATGAAGATGACACATAAGGATATCTAATGAGAGGATGATAATAGAAAATTCCCTATTTTTGGTATTCTTTTTATTCTTATAATGTTCAAAATAGAAATCATCCCCATTGGCCTCGTTGAAGAAGGACTGTAGCATCATAAATTGATTCCAAATTATTCAATACTTTTTGTTTCTTCATGATAAATAGGTGATGGTGAGTTGACACTTTTCAAATTTTAAAATTTGGTCTCCACTTGATTAAGTTTGAATCAAAATCACTCTAGTTGATGGGTGACAAGAAAACACATCAACATTTGGCTCCAACTGTGGGACAACGATCCCCTTTGTGTTGTTGAAAACACTAGACCTAGACCAAATTCCTCATTCATTGTTATATGGATTCATCCTCAAACCATTATTTCAATCTAGCAAATCCTTTTTAAGAAAACTTTATTGAAAGAAAAAAATTATATACATGAGAAAACAAAAATGTACCTATCCTAATATATTTGGAGAGAAGAGATACTTTCGAGTATAAGTAGACTTCCAATGTAGCCATGTATATAACCAACTCATCTGATTACTCCGAGATATTGTTGAGAGTCTTGGTTTATTATAAATTCTCCGAATACATTCCTCCAATATGAATTAACAATAATGCCATGGTGACGTTGAAAAAATAAATGGTTGCTGAAATTCTGTGGAGAACTATAGGGTTGTATTTTGTTGTTAACCAACAATATTATTGTGTTCAAAAATAAAATATACCACCCATCCCTCTGTTTTCAAATTCCCTTTTTCTTCTGATGCTAGGAAGACCTCTTATTCATTAAACTCTACTCCAGATGATAAATAAACATCTTTAAAGTTTAATGTAAAGTAATAATTTTTATCATCACTTTTGTGGATCCCATGCTAACATTCCTCTATCAACTTTGTATAAAATAGATGTGGTGATTGAGAACCCAATGAAACATTTTTTCAATGACCATATTAAATGAAATATTCATGTGCATCTAATGGAGGTTCATCAAATCCATCATTAAACTCATTGCCAACATTACTCTCAGATTGAGGATATGAGAGGTTAAAATTTCACTCCAATGGAGCATGTGGCAGATGGTATCCCTCTTGAATTGAGACATTAGGATTCTTATTTTCATCTTTAGGAACATAATCTAATGTAAATATTTTTTCACTTCTTTCATCAAATTTCTCTTCTAAATCCTTTTCTCCATTGTCTTGGGACAATATTGGGAAGTTTAAGAGATCATCACCGCTTTCACGAATATTTTATTTAATGACTTGAGCTCATTGCATTAAGTATTTCCAACTGCACTTTCCTTCTTTCTTCAATAAATATTTCAGATTCACGGGAAAATAATTTTCATAGCAACTAAAAATGATGAAATCCTTTAGAAAAATTTATTGAGGAATCTCATGAAGGACTTTCATAAATCTGAAAGTAAACACTTTGAATTCCTATTTCTCATTCATATCTATTTAAACCAACTTCAAGAAAAGAGAATATGGATCTATCCTTGGGAAATTTTTCTCAACAAATAAAGATTCTAATAAGTCTCGACTAGTGATGGTTCTGGGAAGAAATGAATAAAACCATGCCCTAGCATTTCCTTTTAGAGTTAGGAAAACAATCAACAAGAGACACAAAACATCATCTTCAACCACATTATAAATGTTAGAAGTGTTATCAAACTTAACCAAATTCTTCACATCCTTTGAAGTATTTCTTAAGAACATGGAAAACTTATCCATGGAAATGTTTGGAAATGGATGAACCTCTCCTTCAAAATTGAGGGGGCTACTGTGTAACTGTGTCTTTATTTTGAAACCTTCTCCCCTTTCCAAAACTTGAATAACTTTTGTTGGGCTTGGTGGGGAAGGTGAAATGTCATCAAAAAATGAAAGAAACTCTTCAATGGAGTCATCATATAGATCTTCTTGTAATTCTGAAATCTTTTTGGTAGAGTCACTAGGGCATCTTTCTTTAAGATCTATATTTTTAATAATGGAGTCACCAAGGAGCTCATCCTCCTAAATATTAGATGGTTCTTCAATTCTCCAAAAAATGGCATAACCGAATTGTGCATGAAACTCTAAGAACATATCTTCAATTCTATATGATGTTCTTTGAACGAGGATTTTAACAACCCAATTCATCTTAAAACATTCAACAATAGATCTACTAGTTCTCTTTCCAAGTCTTGAACCAAATAACTTCTAGTTTTTAAATAATATCTTATCCTAAAAGAAAAGTATTGGATTTCTTGAAAATGAATCTTTCTCCATAGTATGGTCACCAAAATGTTGATCTCCTTTCCTATTAAGGAAAAGAGTCAACCTGATACAATGTTCTTATAAAAAATTATTAAAACCCCCTTTTTGTTTTTAGAGAGGTGGTACTTCTCTTCCTCACTCATATTTTCAATATACTTATTCAAACAAAAAATTTAAACATTCATATCATTTACACTTGAGAGTGGAGCATGTGATAAAATAACTATAAGGATAGCATATAAGTTGTAGCAGAAAAATAACAAGTTTAATTGACATATACTATTAGAAAAACATGATCGTGGAGCAATAAAATAAGACAAATGCGCAAATAAAACACAAAATAGAAAAAATACAATAGAGACATAGATATACGTGGTTCACCTAGTGTGGGATACATCTACCAAAGAAATTTCCAGGTCCTTCCTTTATTATTATCCAACAAATGAAGGGATACAACCTATACCACATCCGTTGCAACTTCCTCTTCTTTCTCTCACAGTCTCCTATCTCAGAATACAACATTCACAATGATACATAACCACAATAAATTTCTTTCGTAAAAGAGGGTTTCCTTTTAGGGGAAAAAACCCTAACATAAATTCTACCGTTAGATTTGCGACCTTATAATGAACGACCCAAATTTACTATGAAATTACAATATACATTTACAAGGAAATTTTTCCTTCGGGGGCCCGCTTGCCCCCGAATCCCCTAGATGGGGGGATGATTCCCCGATACCCCGAAGGGGGTGAAAGCCTCCCTGCAACCCCCCGCATGGAGAGGTGTACAATATTATGGGGTGTAGAGTCTTCATGGGGTATAAACACGACTGAAAACAAAGACCCATGAAACAGAAAGATAATCAAGCTCCACAACCAACAATATCCCACTTGGATACTGATCACAACAACTCCACTGTTGTTGTACCTATTGGACTATACTCCACCTTGGACCTGGAAAATTTATCATCTTCACTTTCATGCTTGAAGACCAACTGAAACTGAGCAGGAACTCAGTTTCTCCCTGGTTACTCCCTTTGTTAACATGTCTGCGGGATTCTGGATAGTGTGTATCTTTTCCAACTTCAAATGTCCATCTTCCAAGACTGATCATATGAAATGGTACCTGAGATGTATATTCTTAGTCTTCAATTGGAAGGCTGATTTATTTTCAATATGAATGACACTCTCGCTATCACAATACAACCTCCCATCCTCTTGCTTCTTTTCCAATTCCTCCATAAACCTCTGTAACAAAATCATCTCTTTAATAGCCTCTATAGCAACAACATAATATGCCTCTGTTGTTGAAAGTGAAACAACCTTTTGTAGTTTCAAAATCCAACTTATTGTTGTTCCACCTATAGTAAAAACATACCCTGTGGTGCTCCTCCTGCTATCTTTATCATCTTCAATATATGAATCAACATGTCCCTATAGAATAGTGTCTGAACCTCAAAAACATAACACATGAGTCACAGTACCTTTCAAATACCCGAGAATCCACTTTACTGCCTCCCAATGTTCTTTCCCTGGATTTTTCATATACCTACTCACAACTCCCACTGCATGTGCAATATCTAGTCTTGTGCAAACCATCACATACATCAAGCTGCCAACTGCTGATGAATAAGGCACCATGGACATGTATTCTACCTCCTCATGTGTCTTGGGACACATTTCTTTGGTTAATTTGAAATGGTTTTCCAAAGGTGTACTAACTAGGTTTTAATCTACATTCTAAACCTCTCCAACACCTTCTCTATGTACTCACTCCGAGACAATGCCAAATTGTGAATTTGTGAATTTTATTATTTCTTATTATTCTCATACCAAATATTTTTTTTGCAACACCCAAATACTTCATCACAAATGAATTAGCTAATTTCTTCTTGAGCACATTTATATCTTTCATATTAGACCCTACAACAAGCATGCCATCTACATGCAATAGAAAGATAATATAACTTCCATTTTCTAGTTTTTTAAAATAAACACAGTGATTAGAATGACATCTACTATAACCTTGTTCTATCATAAACCTATCAAAATTCAAATACCACTGCCTTGGAGCTTGATTTATGCCATACAAGCTCTTCTTCAACCTGCATACCAAATTTTCCTTCCTTTGACCTCATACCACTGTGGCTGCTGCATATAAATCTCTTCTTCCAAATCCCCACGGAGAAAATTTTATTTTACATCTAACTATTCAGAATGTAAATCTTCTACTGCCATAATAATTAAAATAGTCCTAATTGAAGTCATTTTAACAACATGAGAAAATATTTCATCAAAATCTATACCTTTCTTTTGTGCAAACCCCTTTACAACAAGTCTAGCCTTGTACTGTTTTTTGCCTCCATCTTCTTCCTTCAACTTGTAAAACCATTTATTCTGTAATGCTATTTTTCCTGCAGGAAAATGAACCAAATCCCAAGTTTGGTTATTTACCAAGGAATCCATTTCCTCTTTCATGCCTTTCTCCCACTTCTTTTTAGTGTATACCTGCATTGCCTCTTCATAACATTCTAGTTCACCAGAATCAATCAACAATAAAAAATACAATGAAGGAGAGTATCGTTCAGGGGGTCTACTTAACCTGGTAGATCTTCTAACAACACTTGCAGGAGTTTGAGGTAGTTGTTGCTCCTTTTGTTGTACATTTTTATTTTCTGGTACCTTTGGAATTTATTTTTTAGTGATCTCATCAAGCATTGTGTATTTTGGTTTTTCTTTTTCCCATTTCTTTCCTTGCAAATGATCTTTGTACATGACCTTCTCATTGAATATGGCATCTCTAATGCTAATTATTTTTTGATTTTCATAATCCCATAATATATAACCAAAATCATTAACAATGTATCCAATAAAGGTACACTTCTTGGATTTTGCCTCAATATTTGTTCTATTTTCTT
>JASDQU010370845.1:0-17355 GCA_032191745.1 Picea mariana
TTTCTGTATTGCTGCACAATTGGGATTAGAACTAGATGAGGCACATATACAATGAGACCTACAATTGAACGAGTTGGATGAGATTAGACAAGATGCTATCCAACAAACAATTTTAGTTCAAAACCAGAGGAGCAAGTGGCATGACAAATTTATTAAGAAGAAACAATTCCAACCTGGTGATTGGGCTTTGTTGTTTGATTACTGATTCAAAACTTTTAAAGGAAAAATTACCACTCGACGGTTGGGTCCTTATGAGGTAGTTACTGTGTATGATAAGGGGGCTATTAAGATTAAAACAATTGACAATGGACAAGTCTCTTTCATAGTGAATGGACATCGACTCAAACTTTACCACAGACCCATTTCCAAAGAATATTTTCTACAGGTCATGTCAACTGACAAGGCATTGGCCTTAGTGGATGGGGAAGTTTCTTCTCCCTCCCCCTGTTCTTGAAACGTTTTCCGAATTCTGATTGTACATATGTAAATAATTAAAACTATGTTTTTGTTGATAAACAATTTTAGAGACTTCTGCAGGTATTTATTTCACCACGAGTGGACAATTTCAAGGAGACAAAAAGGGAAGTATTTTTCCTTCGAAAAAGATATAGCTATATTTGAACCTTGTTGTCTGCTTAAGAATTAATTAAATAATGACTTTTTATCATTGCTTGCTGTGAATTAGCCATATTTTTGCAAGATTTCTATCTTTCTTTTTCTCAAGGTATCTTTAATGGCAGTTTCTCTTAACCTCCACCACTAGAGGATATAAGGAAGTGACACCTTGTTTTATAAAACCTAGAGGTTACTTGTACAATTTCCCCAAGAACCCTAAGTAGGTGAGTAAATTATCTTTATGAAAGAGTAGCAAGAAGGTATGATTAGCGGTTAGCCATGGAAACATCACTATAACTTAAAAAAAAGAATAAAGTGAGACGATCCTGAAGATACCTTTCTGTTCTTTTCCAATGGTATCATCCACTACACACTAAAAATGCTTGATTATACCATATCTTTAGATAGGCTACGTCCACTTAAGTACCCCTTACATCAGGAAAATATATAAGGAATACATAAAGAAGATTCATCCTCTAACATAAATACCATCCCAATATTAAATAATTTTTTTTTCAGAGCTATCTCCCCATCTTCTTGCAAAAATCAATCTTTATATAAAAATATTAAAAGATGGTGGACCAGTCTCTGCTATAAAAGGGTGTAAGAGGCTAACCCGCCGAGATACTGAACATGTCTACTGGTAGCGGGTACTGGTGTATGGTATGACTAGGTAAACCTGGCGGAGTATTGAACAAGCTTGCTGGCAGTGGGGCATTCGACCTAGTGAAGGAGATGATCTGACAAACAATAAATAAAATTCCTAAATCTTTAAACTTGTCCTGATGTACGACATTACTTGTAGACAAAGCTGAAAAGAAGTATGCATGGTTAATAAAAAGTCAATGAACTCCATAAATATACCATTGGGAACTAGCTTTAAGACTATCCTAAGACTCTCTCACCTACCTCTTCTTAACTATATGTAGGATGTTCTGTCCTACAGATGGGGCCATATTTTAACTGTCTCACCAAACTAATGTGTGAAGTTTATCTCTACACTTGGCAAGTATTAAACCTTAGGCTATTGTGAGAATTGACTGATTCCCTATATTTTTGATTGTGAGGTGTCACAACACTTAGGATTGGGGGAGGGGTTTCCTGAGATGACAAATGATAAACACTTCCCATCTATATTATAACCCATGAGAAGAGGAAGTAGAATCTCTGTAAAAATTCTTTTATATTGTTTTCACGATATTCTGGGCTATTATATCAACAATTGTTTTTATTAAAATGCTAAATTCTATACTGCTGACATCATTATGTGTTATAACCCTACTGTACATTTTTTTTAATGAAAGATCGCTTAACTGGTTCTTTGTGTCAATTACAGATCAATGGCAGACTGTTAACTGTTCACTACAGATTTGTGTTACACACATATGAATAGAGAAATAAATTATTGCATAGAGGAAAAAGTTGCTTTATAGTGTCACAAGAACGATGACAAGGCAATTAACAGTGGATCATCCTATTCACACTTATCTTGTCCATGTTCCCGCTCACCACGACTGTCAAAACTTTCCCAAGTTGAGTGCTATGGGTGAATGCCCATTATAGTGGGGATAATTCCCACTTGCACAGGAGTGCCATATGAAGTGCCATATGGAGTGCCATTCGAAAGACCAGATGGGGTGCCATCTGGACGACTAGATGAAGCTCCATATGGAGGATTAGATGAGGTATGCATATACTGCAAATGACCACGATTGCATGCAAAAATGATCATTCAAATTAATACACCTGTTGCAATGTTAAGTTAAGATGAATTGAATGGTATGTTGTTTAAATTCATGTTGATAATTAAATTAAAACTTTTTAATGCACTTTTATGATCAAATGTCCAAGTCGAAGACTTGGACATTGATCTAATTCCCACATAATTTCATTTTACTCCGAAGTACACCATTCAAAATTCAAATGCTACACAATCATAGTCACACATGACGATCATGTGTGGTTAATTCACTCACGAATTCAACCATTTTCACCTCAATTGCATTAAAAATCAGGTGTTTTGCCCCAATTTCCATTCCACTCATCCATTGCTTGGTGTGTCGTGCTCACCCTCTGCCCGATTCCTTTCTTCTGCTCATCCTCCACACTGTAACCATGCCTAAACGATATGAACCTTCCTCCTATGACGAGCTTCTGGCCATTCCCAAATTCACAGAGTTTAGAGAGACTTTCCTTCGCGCAGGGTGGGGACCATTCTTGGCTAGTCTGCAGGGCCACGATGATGACGTCTCACTACAATTCACTCTTGGGTTCGATGGGAGGCTGGTGCACGTAGGGTCTCTGGACTTCTTGGTATCCGAGGAATCAATTGCCTCAGCCATGAAATTTCCACGGGTTGTGGAACGATGGTTCAAACACCATCAATTTCCACGTCCAAGCTATAACATAGTATTTAAGCCTGAATTTTAAAACATTTCTGGAGCCAAAGGGTACTCAAAAGAATGGATCAAGGATGAATTGATTAACCCCGTGATCATGATTACCAGTCTTATCACTTGTGAAGGTAGGTACTTTGTTTTCAAAGCTTGTCATTTTTGTCTGTTAGCCCATTTCGAATTTAATAAACCCCTGAATTTTCCTTTCTACTTCTTTAAAATTCTTGAGAAAATGTCTTCCCAAGTTCATAAAAACTTGTCCAACCCTCACAACAGTCTATTCCATCACGACCTCATCAAATTGTTTGTCATAATTGAATTGAAAAAACAGGGCAAGACATGGGATGAATTACTCTACCAATTCTCAAACCCCCATCTCACAGTCAAGACCAACAAAAGATCAGTTGATTTAGGGGTTGTTACTCCATATAAGCGTCATTCTCCAAAGACTCCAAAACCTCCAACTCAAACTGTCTCTTTGTCTGATCAAAAGGCCAAGAAAATTTTTGATTCCCCTGCAACCTTATTGGGTAAGAAAACCAAAAAGCCTACTGATAATTCCCCAGTGCCTTCAACACCTATTGATCCTCAATCTAAGAAGTTACAAGATGCATTTCAATAAGACTTTCCTTCAGTCCCTACCAATAAAAGAGGATCCAATCAGTTCAAAGGGAAATCTTTTTGAAGAAGTAATCGAAGTGCAAGTGGAAAATCTAATGTAAAACCTCCAACTACTTCAGATCCTATCCAATTGTCTTCTTATCTTGAAAGCCCCCATAAAAGACTAAGAGAAGTTTCTGTAGAAGAGTTTGATCCCGATAAAGAAGTTAAATATAAACCTATTCTCTCTCACAAGAAATCTGTTACTCCTACCTCCCAGATGCCTACATCATCTTTCAAATTTGATATACATTCTACATCCATCAAGGGATCCAAGTCCTCTTCTTTTGAACCATCTGATCATACCCCAATTATTGAGAATTTTCAACAAGAAAATGCTTAGTTTCTTCAATTGTTGGAAGAGCAAAAAACTATGGATAGACATCTACATCATGACAATTGCAAGCAAAGGTGAATTCTCTCCAGCGATTGGTTGATCAAATGACCACCACCAATTGTAGCATCCAGATGCAATTGAAACATAGTAAAAGGCCCAAGACAAAATCCCCGGGAAAAGAGGGAGAAGCTTCTAAAGCCAATCCACCCCCTCCTTCATGAGTCTAGTTATGTCAGGTGATTCATTTTTGTTTGCAGAGGGACTTGCAAATCCTTAGGCATGGGGGTAATGTTGGGTTCGTGTTTTGATTATTTTATTTCGATGATCAAATCCTTTTTTTCATGTGATATTACATATGCTATGCTTCATTTATCCATTTTGAATGATTCTCGAAGGTTTATATATCAATTCACCATGAATTCGCACCAGGTATGTATAATTGACATTTTTGCAATGATTTTAGTGACCAATTTAGCTCAGTTAAATGTTTATGAAGATCTAACGTATGGTTTGCTTGAAACAGGGAGAAATTGTGATCCGATCCTCCATCTGATACCTCATCCAATACTCCGTTCAACACTTGATCCGACACGTGATCCAACATTCAGAGCGCATTGAAGTGGGCGGTTGGTACATTGACGATCTTGGATGGACGAATCAAGTATTTGGGTTTTGTGCCCCTTCATGCCCTCCAACTATAGAGCTTGACACACCTCAGATTGGGTAGTTGCAACAATAGTTGAGTGGCTCACAAGATTATTAGAAGATGCTACTGTTAGAACTCATTTAATGAGTTTACTATTTTTAGAGAAGGTCGACCCTTCCAGTGGTCGACCTCTCAAGCTGTAATCACCTATAAATACCACTATCTGTAGCACGACTGAAAGATGAATTTTATTGTTTTGATACAAACATTATCTCCGATTTTGTTCTATACTCTGTTTTCATGTTTAATGACAGTATTGCGTTGATTTAGTCTCTGTGTTTTCCTGTTGGAGTGTAGCCATGACCTGCAAGGGGGCCCACTAGTGGTCTGGGTGATTGTGTATATCAATACATATTTGCATTCATCTTGTTGCTCACTTAGATTTCGAAATTGTCTTTTTACTGTATGAATTTCTCAATTTTAATTGCTGCTGTGTGTCTATGTTAATTACACATTGCTTATCTAATTCCGTTTTCTTTAATTGCAGATTGCTTGATTGAATTGTGTATATCATAGAGGGATATCCATGGTTGTGTGTTAATAATTACATCTTGTTTGCAAGTTGTAGGAGTTGGTTAATTGTAGTGTTATGTATTTTTCTTCTTAGCTATAAGTTACCCTGCAAGATACTAATTTAGATAGGTTCACTGAAGTCTTGATAGATTAATTACTTTAGTTCTGATAATTTTGATAGAGCATTAGTTTAGATTGGTTTATTTGTAGCTTTGAAAAAACAGTTGTTTTAAGTTTTGATAGTTTTAACTTAGATAGGTTTAATTGAAATTTCAACTATTCTCTGTAGGTCTATTTTGTTTGTTGATTCTGCCTCAGCATGATAGGATAGAAATAGATTTTGGATTATGATTTTTAATAGAAATTTGGTTGATTTCGAAGTATGATTTTTAACGACATATTAGTCCATTTTAGATTATGAAATCATAGTTATGAATTTGAGTTGTAATTTCTAGTTGGCATTAGTCAAGAGTTAGAGGTTTGCACATAGTGAATTTGAATTAGGATTTTTAATCATGAGTCTATGAGTTTATAGATTTTCTTGAGTTAGTGATTTTGAATAGAGTAATTTTTAACAGTTGATGATTAATGCACAATGTTTAGAGACCACATGGATTCCAAGAATACATAGTGTTGCTTCTATGATGAGAAAACTTTCTTTAGATTGCCTTATCCATACTTTCCATTTCTATGTAGAGGTCAACATTGAATTAATTCCACTTGAACTGTCACTAATAGTCAGATGCCATCATGATGTTATTCGACATCGAAGACACAATCATCACCTTTGAATACTTTCCTTGTTTTTACTGTAGGATAGAAATAGTTTTGATCAATTAGAATTTGAATACAGTCATAACACTTCTACTTTTGGTTAAGTAGATTAAAATTTATTCTTCGCAAGATATAAATAGTTATGAGTTCTTTTTATGAATAGAGTTCACTTGTCAAAATAATTTTGATAGAGTAATTGTTTACTTGCTTACTTACTTTCTCAGAGATAGAAATATCAAATAACTCAGAAATAACTTACTTGCTGTTGTTTATTTAAAGAGAGATTAACTAGCTTTGAAATAGATCACTTGTATTTGTTTGTTTAGAGATAGGTCAAACAATCCACTGTTTAAGGTTACTTAGAGAAAATAGTTACAGTTCTAGACTTGCTTGAAACTTATTAGTTGAGGTTGCTTTACATAGAAGGTGCTAATTAACTAGATTTGAAAAGTCATCTCTTTAGAAAGTAGAATTGTAAATTGGATAGAGTGTTGATCCCTAGGGTAGACCATATCCTTAGCTAGACAATCCTTCCATTAGATTTTCTGCCTTGGATCATATAATGCCAAAACTCTAAGTTTACTTACCCCAGGTTGACAATTTAATTGAGGGAATTAATACATATAGAATACCCATCAGTCGATGCCCTCACAAGGATTTTGTAAAGAGAAAAATACTTTGTTTTCTTGGAATGAAATAAAGCGATTTCTATTATGTCTCATTTGTGTGATTATGTGACTTGGTTATTTTTTCTTTTGATCTCCACATTTACTTTCTGTAATCTGTATATTTTCAGAAAATTATATAAAAATTTCATGTTTTGCAAGCAATATTTTCATTTAGAAAAACCAACCTTAACCCTTGTAATAAATACTTGTGGATTGGGAAATACTTTTGAGGATATAAATCATAGGGTGATATTCCCGACTATCTTGCCTTAGCTAGGCAGGATTCGAAAATGCTTAAGTAAGATAACTCATATCTTTACCTCATCACATAGGAGTTTGCACTTGGAATTGCATTGTTAAAACATACCTTGCAACCATTAGAAGGACATAGATCTCCATATAAGACAAAGAATATATATCAAAGATAATTTTGCATAGTATTAGTGTTGGTGAAGCAAGTGCACTGTAAGCCCCTTGTTTACAGATCATATGGTATTGGATCCCAAGTTTGAATATACTTGGTGAGACTTGTATGGTAAACACTTGCTCTGACTATAAAAGAAGTGGAAAATAATTGTTTCCAGAGCTATAGAGAAGTAGGGCACCGATAATGAAAAGGGGTTGTCATGAATAAGAGGAAGAAGATCCCTGGGTTAGGTTGGGTCAGCTAGATATAAGCATTGACATGTTGATGTCAATGGTAACACTGTCATTGGTAGTGAAGGGTATATAAATACCCTCAACAAAGAATTGTCATGAAGACTCCAAGAAACAATAAAAGAAACCAGAGAGAGAGTGCAAGACTGAGTCAAAGACAAGAGGATGCAGCTAGAGAAAAATGAAAGTACCTTTTCGAGTAGAGGTGAAGATAGAAATCAAGCCATATAATGGAGAAGTTAATGCTATCAAATTGAACCATTAGCTACAATAGATGGAGGAGTATTTCAGTGTACACAAAGTCACTCGAAAAAAAATGATTTCTTTTTCTCACTTGAAGCTTGAAGGCCATGCTTTGGCATGGTGGGAGAGTGACGTAGCAAGTAGAGCACTCGAAAATGAATCAATGATGACTGATTGGGATGTGTTCAATGACATGATTAAAGATTATATCTACCTAGTCGAATACGAGGATAATCAACATATTGTGTGGAATTACTTCAACTAGAGGCAAGGGAAATAAATGTAGGAGTTCATCACAAAGTTTAGGAAGATATATTTTCAGCTGGGTCTCTCTCAAAATCCCAGACATGTTGATCAAGTACGTGGGAACATTGCTACTTTATATTTATCTTTAATCGACATTGTTCAATCCTAAAATGATCTCTGAAGCCAATGTTCAATCACAGTGCCTTGAAGGAGACAAGATGAAGGAATAGTCTGGCATGCACAAGCAAACATAACTGCAAGAGAAACAATGAAAAGGGAAAAAGAAGAAGAATAATGAGAAAAATATTATGGCAGTGACACATGAAGAAACACCTTCCATTAAGCAATTCAAGGGTTGTGATTCAAAGGGACTCACTAAGGAGGAATGTTGGAAATTGCTCCCGAGAAGCACCACAATCACTTACAAAGGAAAAGGAAGAAGGCGTTGATAACATTGGATACCGAGGAAAGGGTGGACAACACCTTAGACATGGAAGGGAAGATCGGTTGCATGACTCTTCATAAGGAAGTAGCACAAGTTGGTTGTAGTCACAAGGAGGAGAAGGAGATGACTAAGCTATTTTGCATCAAAATTCACATAAAAAGGAGCTAGGTATATTGCTTGTTTGATCTTGGTTCAAAATCGAATTAGATCTCTGCACAATTTGTTGAGAAGGTTGGTCTCGAGACTCAGGACCATCTGTATCCATATCCCCTGGACTAGGTAAGGAAATATGTAGAATTGCGAGTGAACAAGCAATGCAAATTCGAGTTTTCCATCAACCATAACTCTGTGGATGAAGTGGCCGCAAATGTGGTTCCGTTGGCCATGTGCATAGTCATCTTGGGAAGCCCATACTTGTATGTGAGAGATGACATATTTAGGAGCATAGATAACTATTATAGGCTTGTCAAATATGGAAATGAATATTCCATAAATTCACACGATGATAAAGCCAAACTGTCTTTGATTAGTGCTCATGAAGGAAGGAGAATCACTGGCCACCAAAGAATTTTGTCTTGTTTTTCTTGAGAGAAGGAAAGAAGCAAGGAGAAGACATCGAGCTAGAGATGAAATAATCCTTGAAAGGATGTAGTGGCAAGTAGCGCCAACAACTACAACCACTGATTAAAGCCTACAAGGAAGTGTTCCAAGAACATCATAGGATGCCACCTGAGCAAGAGGTTGAGCACGAGATTTAGTTTTTTCCGAAATCACCATTGTCGAACATTGTGTTGTATAAGTAGTCCACCATTGAAGTAGATGAAGTGAAGAAGCATGTGCAATAATTTTTGGATCATGGATTCATCAGATCCAATATGTTTCTGTGTGGTTCACCCATCATCATGGAGCCAAATAAGGATGAAAGATAGAGAATGTATATTGACTACCATGCCTTGAAAAAAATCACCATCAAGAATAGATATCCTCTATCAAGAATTGATGACTTGTTGGATCAACTGCAACAAGCCAAGTTCTTCACCAAGTTGGACCTCAAATTAGGGCACCATCAAGTAGGAATCAAAGTAGAAGATGTGTGTAAGACAATGTTCAAGACAAGACAACATTTGTATGAGTGGTTAGTGAAGCCATTTGATTTATGTAATGCACTTGAAACTTTCATTACACTAATGAATGATGTGCTACATACCTTTATTGATTCATTTGTAATAGTATCTTTGGATGACATACTAATATTCAATAATATGTGGCAAGAGCACCTCTCATATGTGACACAGGTACTAGAGACCTTAAAGAAAATTTAGCTAATTGCAAATTCCCAGAAACGTGAGTTCGGGAAAAATTCCTTGATATATATTGGACACATGATCGGTGGAGGAGAGTTGAGGGTGAATCTGGAAAATGATTTCAACCATCACCAAATGGTTTATTCCCACCAACTTGATGGAGTTTAGGATTTTTATGGGAGCAACACAATATTTGAGAAAGTTCATTGCAAAAATTTCAAAAGTAGTAGTGCCATTGCACACCATCACTTCCAAAGGAAAGAGATTTAATTGGGGTAAGCTACAACAACAAGCATTTGAAGACTTGAAGAATAATATCAGTGATTCTCCAATCCTAGACATGCATAATATGTAGCGACCATTTGAGTTAGATACTAATGTCAGGGGGTATGCATTAGGGGTAGTGCTATGCAAGGAGGAAGATCCGCGTGTTACCATTTATAGTTGTTTTATGGAGTGGTACTTGACGACCCCATGTATTATCATGAGCTCTTTGTGATTGTTCAAGTAGTGAAGAAGTGGAAGCACCATCTCCTAATAAAAAATACCATCATACACACTAATCATCAATCCCTTCAGTACCTACAAAATGCAATAGGTGAGGCATCACAAGTGGTTGGGATTCTTGCAACAATTCCACCTATTGATAAATTACACAAAAGGAACCATGAATTAGTTAGAAAACATGCTTTCTTGACCACCACTGAAGAGTATTGAAATAGTTGGTGTGCTAATGCATCTTGAGCCCTTAACTCGTGATATTTTGAGTTAACACTATGAGAGAGATGAAGATTTCATAAGAGTATTCAAGTAGCTGGAGGAGATATTAGTCACTGCCATGGAAGGAAATTAATATCACCTCCAAGATGGGATGTTATACAATTTTAATAAGCCGTGCATACCACTTGACAAAAGAATTCAATTGATGAGAGAAGCTCACACTTCTAGAATTGTTGGACATTTTGGAGCGATAAAGACATTAGAAAATTTGCAGTGGTATGTTCACTAGCCAAATATGCATGAGAAGGTGGTGAAATTTATTAGAGGCTCTGTTCTTTGCAACATCAACAAGCCAAGCAACCAAAATCTTGGGCTATACATGCCACTTTCAGTACCAAGCAGGGCTTGGGAGAGTACCTCCATGGACTTTGTTGGAGGTTTTCCTATGTCTCGTAGAGGCCATGAATACTTGTTTGTCGAGGTAGACATATTCAATAAGATGTGTGTGCTCATTTTGAGTAAGAAGATTATATCTAGATGAGAGGTAATTGAATTATTCTTCAACCATGTTTGGGTATGTTTTGGATTTCCAAGCTCCATAATATCTGATTGAGACAATAGGTTCTTGGGTAGATTCTGGACAATGCTTTTGGAAATAATGCATACCAAGTTGAGGTATTTCACAAAATTCCATCCCCAAACTGACAAGCAAACAAAGGTTTTCAACTGGATATTGGTACAATTGTTGAGAGGTAACAATAGCAAACATCTAAAGAAATGGGATGCGCAGTTGGTTTACATTCAACACTCTTACAACATATCACTCCATTCTTCCACCAATAGATATCCTTTCGAGACCTGCTTTGGTTACTTACCTCCTTTACCATTTGACATTGTGTATGGATAAAAGAAAGGATGAAGCATACCTACAAGGAGATGAAAAAAAGGCGAGCACATTCGTGGACAAGATTAGATAGATACATCTGAAGGTACAAGAGAAGCTTGAGAAGAGCCAACAATAGTATAAATATAGACATGACCAATTTATAGATGATAAAAAATTTCATGTTGGAGACAAGGTGTGGGTTTACCTCTGTAAGGAGCAATTGCAAGGAGCAATGAAGAAACTCAAGCTCCTCAAATACAAACTATTTGACATAATTGAGTAGGAAAATGAGAATGCCTTTCGATTGAGACTTCCTTATATGCAAATTATTTCAGTGGTGAATGTGGAGTACTTGAAGTTGTTCTAACCCTTCATGCTAAATGAAAGAAGAGGACCATCAGGTTCTTCCCATTGTCAAAGAATTTGCATTGCACACTCTATAAGAATTGAAGGAAAAATCATACCTACAAGGAGATTAAAAGAAGGCGAGCACATTCGTGGACAATATTAGATATATACCTATGAAGATACAAGAGTAGCTTGAGAAGAGCCAACAATAGTATAAATCTAGACATGAACAACAAATAGATGATCATAAGTTTCATGTTGGAGACCAGGTGTGGCTTTACCTCTGTAAGGAGCAATTGTAAGGAGCAATGAAGAAACTAAATCCCCTCAGATACAAACTATTTGACATCATTGAGTAGGTGAACGAGAATGCCTTCCAATTAAGACTTCCTACTTATATGCAAATTGTTTCAGTGGTGAATGTGGAGTACTTGAAGCTGTTCTAACCCTTCATGCTAGATGAAAGAAGAGGACCATCAGGTTATTCCTATTGTCAAAGAATTTGCATTGCACACTCTAGAAGAATTGAAGGAAGATACAATTCTGCAATGTAAGGAATGGGTAACTTGTAGAGGATGGTAAGATATCTCGCAAATTGGTCTTGTTATTGCAAAATTTATACTTTTCCAAAGCCCAAGACAAGTAGGTGAAATTGGCGTAACAACATGATAGCCACCACTGTCACCTTAGTGAGAAATCCCCACTTTTTAGGGATGGATGAAGGTACAACCCAAGGGAGGCATCCATGATGACCTAAAGGGTTGGTAAGATAAGGATATAGTTAAGATATACCCCCCTCTCATTGCCAACCTAAGTCAAGAATGTCTATGTCCGAGGAATTGAGGCAAAGAAGAGTATTGGTGTACCTGCCTGGAACAAGAACAATATAGCATATATATAGAAAATTTCCAAGTACAAGAATGATAATAAGACCTCAATAGACAATAGACAATAAAAAAATATGCTGTCTGATATGAAATTATAGTGTTCTCAATTTATGACAACAATCAATGTTTTAAAACAACCAAGAGAAAATAGCTCAGAATTGCGTGTAATCACAATGAAAGCTTAACATTTATCAAGAAAAATATTTAGCAATTGTCACAAGCAATTTATGAGTGAGCTAGCTAGGTGTTAAGCTAGTGTATGCAACAAATTAGTATGGATGTAGCAATGTTTTGTAACAACAACAAGTTAAGCATATAGGGGCTTCCGCAGTGCAAGATATTAGATATTATTTTCGGGATTAACTACGTAGTGTAAGTCATTAATCTATGATCCATATTCATGAATATGGGTCATAGATTAATGACTTACACTATGTAGTTAATCCCAAAAATAATATCTAACAACAAGTTAGTTGATGATTTTATCTAAGCTAGGGTTAGTAGAAGTTAGTAGATTCTTTATAGAATAGAGTGTAATTTTTTTTTGATCAATTCCTTCAACAAGAGCAAGTAGACAAGTTCATTTTGGGATTATGGAGTCAATTACAACATCAACAATAACTTGGAGAAATAAATGATAATAATGGTCTAAGGATGGAGAGATAAATTCTTGAGGTGTTGGCACTTCAAGGTCTCAATCTCTAAAGCTCTGAATCTTGGCTAGAGTGCAAGCTCTTTTGGGCTCTAGCGAATTCCTCTTCTCCTTGGATAGTTGAAATATATATTTGCAACTAGAAAAATTCTAAAGTGCTAGCACTTTAGGACTTTAGAAGCATATCCTAGATAAACTCTTCTTAGAAATTTAATAAGTGGAAAGCACTAGAGAGAGGGAGAAACACCTTATCTATCTCTCCTAATGTTTAAGCAAACAATATCATAATCTTCAACATGAACAAGTAAGATATACCATAACCATTAAAAAATGAGATGAAATTGCAGATTTTACTTACTTCACCAAGAATAATCAAGCAAAAACCCTAGCTGAAGAATTTTCCACAATAAACAAGCCAAGTAACATCCATAAACATGATCTCCAAGAGGTGCGCACTAGTAATTTCAACCAATAATGCCATTAGAGGGAGAAAATTTCAGATCCACTCTCTTGTGAGAGGAAGAGTTATGTCTAAAAATGAAAATGGGAAGGTGTATTTATATCACCTTTCCCCTAAAATGTCAATACATAAATATAACCAGGGTCGACCTCAATAATTTGCCCTTATAACTCAATTTTACAAAGTTTAATTCATTTGGCACAAAATAAAACCCTAAAGGTGACGTCATGCCCTTCTAGGGTGATGTTGAGCCCCCAAGTGGGATGATAGACTAGAAAAGGTGCAACATTTGACTTCCAAAGGCCATGGATCATGCCCATGCATGTCAGGTGTCCACATCAATCCTTCATCCATCAAGGCCTTAAGCCCTAGTGATGTGATGGGCTAGTAGAGTGACGTCCAAGCCTCCAAAGGCATAACATCTATATGGGAGAAAGTGGGAGCTCTCCATGTAGGCCTACTAGAATGCCTCCAAAGGCAATGTCATCATCCTTCAAGGTGAAATTGGCGATCACAAGCCTGCCCCATACGTGGAGTCTCTGCATCCATCCTTGGGATCCAAATCCCCATGAAGGTTCGAACAAGTCATCTCCTCATGAATACCTTTCCATAGGAAAAGGTCCTGCAAAGAAAAATAGGTACGCCCTCCAAGGGTCCATCGGTCACAAGAATCATTCCAGGTAAGCCACATCTAATAATTAAAGCACCCGAACATGTGCATCAAACTCCCTTGTTAAAACTAAACAAATGCTCAAATACCTTATACAATTTGTCAAATTTAGGTGTGGGAGGGTTGTCAAGGCATCCTGTTGGGTCAATCAAACCCTAAGTCAAAGGTGTTTCCCAAGGGAAACCTATCTAAGACATGTGTGAGTATGAGGTGGAGTGGGGTAATACTTTTGGGCATGGGGTTCATGACATGTAAGGGTTCATATTGTCTCATTTATGGGTGCCTTTGTAGAGGGTGTGCTGCACCTTCGTTTTCAATGCAATTTTTTCCAAGCTCATTTATTGTCATTAATTAATTAAATTCCAAAACAATTAGGTACTATAAGGCATGGAAGTAAAAGAGTATTGCAACACCACTTGAAGCTAGAGGTACATAGAGTGCCATATGTTGATACTGAGAGGGGGGTGAATCAATATCAAGTATAATTTGAAAACTTTTTCAAATTATACTTCAATCATATTATATATTCAATTATATCCAATGAGAAATGAACAATAGTAGAAGAGTTACACCAATACACCACAATACATCATGCACAATATATGAGAAATAATCAATAGTTATTGTTCAAGGGAAGTAATGACTTCCAAGGTAGCTACAAATTCCAAATATAAAGGGAGGGATAAACCTCCAAAAGGAACATAAAATCCTCCAATATCAAGAGAGGTTTGACCTCTCCATCCTTTTCCCTTCCTTCCACTCGAGAATATATGAGAGATAATAAAACTTTACATTAAATTATCACCATCAACCAACCATCACATAGAACCTGATAATGCTTCCTGAGACTTCTTAAACTTTTGCAATTATTCACTTCTTGGAATACTATGATCATGTAGATAAGATTACTCAATGTATTCTGAAACTCCTCCAAGTTTCACTCCTTGAATCCTCCCAGAAAAGGAGTTATAGACAAAATGGTAGACCTTATTCAATTCAGGTTTATTTAGGAGAGCGAACTTGTACAACATGACCCGTGCTCAATATTTAACATTAGATTATGAAATTTGTACACATGAAACTAAAGCCCATACTCTTTCCAATGCAATTGGTCTTACTTCATTTGGATTCTCTATGAAGATGTTATGACTATTTTACCCGTAACACCTGTTTATGACTAGCTTTAGGACTAGTCAAAAACCCTATCTTCCATAGAGTGTATTTCCAAAATTATAGCGAATAAAGAGATGAAATTTTTACCACAGGTACCTAGATATGTCTTAGAAGACATCACCAAAAGAATTCATCCTCCCTTTAAATTCAACCTTCTTTACTTAAGCTTTTCTCTGAAATTCGGCTTATATCTCCTTGCTCGTTAACAAACTTGTGTGTGTTAACATAATGAATGTTTAATGAGATGTATTTATACCCTTTATGTCATTTCCTTTTAACATTAGGGCCGACCTGACACTTTCTTATTTTGTAATTCTTTTCTTTAATTATCTTCAGGGTTGACCTGTACTTCCTTCTTCAATTCACTTTGTTATCTTCAAAAATTCATTTCTCCTCAACCATGAGGATCCACATGACGTGCCACCTACCACCGGAAACAAAATGATGTATACTATCCATCCATGGGTGTTGTATTTTCATGTGCATCATCCTTCATGTCCAAATAAATTTATCAATCTTGGGGTCCAAAACCAATGAATAGGGTTGACATCAATGACAACAACCAATCTTCCAACAATACCCCCCTTTGTCATTGATGGCAACACTCATTCTCCCCCGGTCATCGTGATCCCAATTTCTCTCCCCCTTTGACATCAATGGAAAAGGGTGGGGTTTATCCTTGTGAGTTCAATGGCATAAGGTGACCTTCTTCTTTTGGGATGCTCCCCCTAAACACATGGCACTCAATAATACTTCGTGCTTATTTTTGGTCTTTGGGACTTTTTCTTCCTTGGAATCCTTTTGTGTGGCTTCTGTCTTCTCTCTCTTCTTCATGTCTAGGATGTATATGTTGTTTGGTCTTCTTGTTGCAATTGCAACCAATATTCCTGAGTTATTTTCTTTGATTTTACATTTTCGGGAGTCAAACGTAAGAGTGTATCCTTGATCACATATTTTGCTGACACTGAGGAGATTATGCTTCAGATATTCAACCGATAGGACTTTTCCTGCTTTTACATTTTCACTTTCAGGCTTTATAGTTCCTTTTCAAAGTATTTTGGTAGATGAGCCATCTCCAAATGCAACATTTCCACCCTTTTTATTCAAGCTGACAAATTTGCTTTGATCTCCTGTCATATGAGATGAGCACCCACTGTCTATGAAACATTCATATTCTTCTTTGCATTCTTTAGCGACCAATGCTATTCAACAGTTTTCATTGTGTGGAATTTATTTCCTTTTCCATGTTGTAGTTGGTATAGGGACATTTGGCATACAATTATATTCCTTGATCTCTCTACAATCTCGTGCTTTGTGACCAAGATTATTGCACTTGTAACATACAATATTTTGATCCATTAATGGGTCAAATAGATTATAATTTCTGTTGATAGGTCTACAAACATTTCCATATCTACTATTTTCACCATTCATGTAGCTTACGTAGTTATTCCTTTCATTGATTATACAATTGATTGCCTTGTGTCCAAAATTTCCACAAGTATAACGATGTCCAAGAAATAAATTTTGATACTTGGAAGTAAGTGATCTTCTTTGTGGCGTGGTCCATCTGGGTTCACGATCTATTCTTATGTAGTTTCCTTCATAATGATTGCTTTCATACTTGATGGGAGAGGATCTTCTTGATGTCTCATTCCTTCTGAATTCTATTCTTCTATCTTGTTGTTTAACTTGTTCTGGAGTGTTGGTTTCATCATTTTCATCTTCTTTCTCTTGTTTTGTTGTCTTCAAACTGTCATTGTATCCTAGTCTCGTCTTGTCGTTTGGAGATCTTTGACTGCTAAGGATCTCATCTAATTTTTCAGTTCTTTTTTTGAAATTATTCAACTTTATATTGTTAATCATAGCTCCCCTTTTGTGTAATCCAATTCTACTTTCAATTTCTCATAATCTTCTAATTGTTCCTTCAATCTACCAATGGTATAAGCTTGTAATTATCTTCTTCACAACTACTCAATTCACCTTTTAGTATTA
>JASDQU010370845.1:20588-46835 GCA_032191745.1 Picea mariana
CCTTGCTAGTAGTGCTTCACGGTTGACTACCCTTGTCTCTTCTTGGGTGCATTCTTCCCATAGGCTTTCAAACTGTAGTTTCTCCTTTCTACCACATACTGACTGGATGAAGGCATCCCAAGGTCTTGCGAGACCATTTAGGGCTGTTATTACAAATTCGTCTTCGTCGATGGTGTCTCCAATCGCTTTCAACTGTTCTTTTATTTCTGAGATTCGGGAGAAATATTTTTGAATCATTTCTCCTTTATGCATCTTGGTATTCTTCAACTGAGTTCTTAGATTCATCTTTCGATTGATGTTCTTTCCTTCATATAGTTTTCTTAGAGCATCAAACATCTCCTTCGGAGTTTTTCTTTGACGATACATGCGGGGTCATGTGGTCTTTGATTGAGTCTGCAATGATTCTCTAAGCCCTGATTGAGTCCTTCTGATGCTTCACTTTCTCTACGACATCTTCAGGTTCCTCCACTTCTTCTTTGATAAATCTTTATAGGTCATTCTCTGCAAGGATTAGACCGATCCTATACTTCTAGGCACAGAAGTTGTCTATGCCTTCTAGTTTCTCAACAAGCTTTGTGCTTGCAGACATCTTGTACTTGCGACAACAAAAATAACCAAAAATTGAAAATGCTCGAAATCAAATTTTGACCTTACCAAGAGGTGCGCTTGGCTGAGGCGAGTAGCCTGGTGTCCTCAGATCTGAGAAAATCCATTTTTTACCCCGTCAAAATTGATTTACAGATTTCTAGACTAGTGCTTCTGGTACTTCTGGTACTGGTTTTCTGGTACTTCTAATACTTTTGTGAAACTAGGGTTTCACTTTTCGGGAGATCCAACCACTGAAAAGGTGTGCTCTTGGTGCCAAATTGATCCTGGGGGGAGGGTGCAACTTTCTAGATGTTTAGGGAGCTGAAAAGAGATACTTTTTCAAAACCCTAATTTGCAGGTGCTGCAACAATGACATTTTTCCTCTTGCAAATTGTGCTTTCTTTAGGTTGGCTCTGATACCATGTTAATGTTTATGCCATTATTATATTTCTTTGCATTTCAATAGATAAGAGCATAATAATAACAAGATCACTGAGAAATTCACATTCACAAGAGACACAACATTTATCCTGGGAAACCCTTTAGGGGAAGAAAACCTAGCAAAAACTTCCTTATCATAAATAGCTTATATAATGTTCAAGAGATAACTCAAACCAATACAGATATTCCTCCCCAAGAGATGCGCCACTCTTCTCCCTCTCTCCAACTGGTAATTGCAGCTTGCCTCATAAGAGAATGAGCAAGTGAGTTGTATGTTAGAAGTGAGGCGCTAGCCTCCTATATATACAAAACTGGCACGTGTGAAAGGTCACCAATGGTAGGGCCGACCTCTCACTCTAGGTGGGTAAACCCACCTTTAATTAATTCCGGGTCTTCCATAATAACTGCTGGGGCCGACTTCTTATTCTACCCTTTATAATTGTCCAATGACCAATCTGCAAAAGGGGATTTGGTCCTTATACAATTACCGACATGATCAATCCACAATGGGGATTAATTTAATAATAATAATAATAATAATGACATGATTAATCCGCAATGGGGATTTAATCCAATAATAATAAGAATGCTCTTCGCAGTAACATTATTTCAACAGTAGTGTATGGAAAACAAGTACTTCTACCAATAGAATTCCAAGTAAGGGATTTCCGTATTGCTGCACAATTGGGATTAGAACTAGATGAGGCACAGATACAATGAGCCCTACAATTGAACGAGTTGGATGAGATTAGACAAGATGCTATCCAACAAACAATGTTAGTTCAAAACCATAGGAGCAAGTGACATGACAAATTTATTTAGAAGAAACAATTCCAACCTGGTGATTGGGCTTTGTTGTTTGATTCTTGATTCAAAACTTTTAAAGGAAAAATTACCACTCGACGGTTGGGTCCTTATGAGGTAGTTATTGTGTATGATAAGGGGGATGTTAAGATTAAAACAATTGACAATGGACAAGTCTCTTTCGTAGTGAATGGACATCGACTCAAACTTTACCACAGACCCATTTCCAAAGAATATTTTCTACAGGTCATGTCAACTGACAAGGCATTGGCCTTAGTGGATGGGGAAGTTTCTTCTCCCTCGCCCTGTTCTTGAAACTTTTTCTGAATTCTGATTGTACATATGTAAATAATTTAAACTGTGTTTTTGTTGATAAACAATTTTAGAGACTTCTGCAGGTATTTATTTCACCACGAGTGGACAATTTCAAGGAGACAAAAAGGGAAGTATTTTTCCTTCGAAAAAGATATAGCTATATTTGAACCTTGTTGTCTGCTTAAGAATTAATTAAATAATGACTTTTTATCATTGCTTGCTGTGAATTAGCCATATTTTTGCAAGATTTCTATCTTTCTTTTTCTCAAGGCATCTTTAATGGCAATTTCTCTTAACCTCCACCACTAGAGGATATAAGGAAGTGACACCTTGTTTTATCAAACCTAGAGGTTACTCGTACAGTTTCCCCAAGAACCCTAAGTAGGTGAGTAAAGTATCTTTATGAAAGAGTAGCAAGAAGGTATGATTAGTGGTTAGCCATGGAAACATCACTATAAATTAAAAAAAAGAAGAAAGTGAGATGATTCTGAAGATACCTTTCTGTTCTTTTCCAATGGTATCATCCACTACACACTAAAAATGCTTGATTATACCATATATTTAGATAGGCTATGTCCACTTAAGTACCCCTTACATCAGGAAAATATATAAGGAATACATAAAGAAGATTCATCCTCTAACATAAATACCATCCCAATATTAAATAATTTTTTTTTCAGAGCTATCTCCCCATCTTCTTGCAAAAATCAATCTTTATATAAAAATATTAAAAGACGGTGGACCAGTCTCTGCTATAAAAGGGTGTAAGAGGCTAACCCGCCGGGATACTGAACAGGTCTGCTGGTAGCGGGTACCGGCGTATGGTATGACTAGGTAAACCTATCAGAGTATTGAACAAGCTTGCTGGCAGTGGGGCATTCGACCTAGTGAAGGAGATGATTTGACAAACAATAAATAAAATTCCTAAATCTTTAAACTTGTCCTGATGTACGACATTACTTGTAGACAAAGCTGAAAATAAGTATGCATGGTTAATAAAAAGTCAATGAACTCCATAAATCTACCATTGGGAAATAGCTTTAAGACTATCCTAAGACTCTCTCACCTACCTCTTTTTAACTATATGTAGGATGTTCTGTCCTACAGGTGGGGCCATATTTTAACTGTCTCGCCAAACTAATGTGTGAAATTTATCTCTACACTTGGCAAGCTGTAAACCTTAGGCTATTGTGAGAATTGATTGATTCCCTATATTTTTGATTGTGAGGTGTCACAACACTTAGGAGTGGGGGAGGGGTTTCCTGAGATGACAAATGATAAACACTTACCATCTATATTATAACCGATGAGAAGAGGAAGTAGAATCTCTGTAAAAATTCTTTTATATTGTTTTCATGATATTCTGGGCTATTATATCAACAATTGTTTTTATTAAAATGCTAAATTCTATACTGCTGACATCATTATGTGTTATAAGCCTGTTGTACATTTTTTTTAATGAAAGATCGCTTAACTGGTTCTTTGTGCCAATTACAGATCAATGACAGACTGTTAAGTGTTCACTACAGATTTGTGTTACACACATATGAATAGAGAAATAAGTTATTGCTCAGAGGAAAAAGTTGTTTTATAGTGTCACAAGAACAATGACAAGGAAATTAACAATGGATCATCCTATTCACACTTATCTTGTCCATGTTCCTGCTTACCACGACTGTCAAAAATTTCCCAAGTTGAGTGCTATGGGTGAACGCCCATTATAGTGGGGATAATTCCCACTTGCACATGAGTGCCATATGAAGTGCCATATGGAGTGCCATTCAAAAGACCAGATGGGGTGCCATCTGAATGACTAGATGAAGCTCCATATGGAGGATCAGATGAGGTATGCATATACTGTAAATGACCACGATTGCATGCAAAAATGATCATTCGAATTAATACACCTGTTGCAATGGTAAGTTAAGATGAATTGAATGGTATGTTGTTTAAATTCATGTTGATAATTAAATTAAAAATTTTTAATGCACTTTTATGATCAAATGTCCAAGTCGAAGACTTGGACATTGATATAATTCCCACATAATTTCATTTTACTCCAAAGTACACCATTCAAAATTCAAATGCTGTGCAATCATAGTCACACATGGCGATCATGTGTGGTTAATTCACTCACGAATTCAACCATTTTCACCTCAATTGCATTAAAAATTAGGTGTTTTTCCCCAATTTCCATTCCACTCATCCATTGCTTGGTGTGTTGTGCTCACCCTCTGCCCGATTCCTTTCTTCTGATCATCCTCCACACTGTAACCATGCCTAAATGATATGAGCCTTCCTCCTATGATGAGCTTTTGGCCATTCCTGAATTCACAGAGTTTAGAGAGATTTTCCTTCGCGCAGGGTGGGGACCATTCTTGGCTAGTCTGCAGGGCCACGATGATGACGTCTCACTACAATTCACTCTTGGGTTCGATGGGAGGTTGGTGCACATGGGGTCTCTGGACTTCTTGGTATCCGAGGAATCAATTGCCTTAGCCACAAAATTTCCACGGGTTGTGGATCAATGGTTCAAACACCATCAATTTCCACGTCCAAGCTATAACAGAGTATTTAAGCCTGAATTTTAAAACGTTTCTGGAGCCAAAGGGTACTCAAAAGAATGAATCAAGGATGAATTGATTAACCTCGTGATTGTGATTACCAGTCTTATCACTTGTGAAGGTAGGTACTTTGTTTTCAAAGCTTGTCATTTTCGTCTGTTAGCCCATTTCCAATTTAATAAACTCCTGAATTTTCCTTTCTACTTCTTGAAAAGTCTTGAGAAAATGTCTTCCCAAGTTCATAAAAACTTGTCCAGCCCTCACAACAGTCTATTCCATCATGACCTCATCAAATTTTTTTTCATAACTGAATTGAAAAAACAGGGCAAGACATGGGATGAATTACTCTACCAATTTTCAAACCCCCATCTCACAGTCAAGACCAACAAAAGATCAGTTGATTTAGGGGCTGTTACTCCATCTAAGCATCATTCTCCAAAGACTCCAAAATCTCCAACTCAAACTGTCTCTTTGTTTGATCAAAAGGCCAAGAGAATTTTTGATTCCCCTGCAGCCTTATTGGGTAAGAAAACCAAAAAGCCTACTGATAATTCCCCAGTGCCTTCAACACCTATTGATCCTCAATCTAAGAAGTTACAAGATGCATTTCAGCAAGACTTTCCTTCAGTCCCTACCAATAGAAGAGGAGCCAATTAGTTCAAAGGGAAATCTTTTTGAAGAAGCACCCGAAGTGCAAGTGGAAAATATAATGTAAAACCTCCAAGTACTTCAGATCCTATCCAATTGTTTTCTTATCTTGAAAGCCCCCATAAAAGACTCAGAGAAGTTTTTACAGAAGATTTTGATCCCGATAAAGAAGTTAAATATGAACCTATTATCTCTCACAAGAAATCTGTTACTCCTACCTCCCAGATGCCTACATCATCTTTCAAATTTGATATACCTTCTACATCCATAAAGGGATCTAAGTCCTCTTATTTTGACCATCTGATCATACCGCAATTATTGAGAATTTTCAACAAGAAAATGCTTAGTTGCTTCAACAGTTGGAAGAGAAAAAAACTATGGATAGACATCTACATCATGACAATTGCAAGCAAAGGTGAATTCTCTCCAATGATTGGTTGATCAAATGACCACCACCAATTGTAGCCTCCAGATGCAATTGAAACATCATAAAAGGCCCAAGACAAAATCCCCGGGACAAGAGGGAGACGATTCTAAAGCCAATCCACCCCCTCCTTCATGAGTCTAGTTATGTTAGGTGATTCATTTTTGTTTGCAGAGGGACCTGCAAATCCTTAGGCATGGGGGTAATGTTGGGTTCGTGTTTTGATTATTTTATTTTGATGATCAAATCCTTTTTGCATGTGATATTACATATGCTATGCTTCATTTATCCATTTTGAATGATTCTCAAAGGTTTATATATCAATTCACCATGAATTCGCACCAGGTATGTATAATTGACATTTTTGCAATGATTTTAGTGACCAATTCAGCTCAAATAAATGTTTATGAAGATCTAACGTATGGTTTGCTTGAAACAGGGAGAAATTGTGATCCGATCCTCCATCTGATACCTCATCCAAAACTCCGTTCAACACTTGATCCGACACGCGATCCAACACTCAGAGCACATTGAAGCGGGCGGTTGGTACATTGGCGACCTTGGATGGATGAATCAGGTATCTGGGTTTTGTGCCCCCTCATGCCCTCCAACTATAGAGCTCGACACACCTCAGATTGGGTAGTTGCAACAATAGTTGAGTGGCTCACAAGATTATTAGAAGATGACGCTGTTAGAACTCATTTAATGAGTTTACTGTTTTTCGAGAAGGTCGACCCTTCCAGTGGTCAACCTCTCAAGATGTAATCACCTATAAATAACACTATCTGTAACACGACTGAAAGACGAATTTTATTGTTTTGATAAAGACATTATCTCCGATTTTGTTCTATACTTTGTTTTCATGTTTAATGACAGTATTGCGTTGATTTAGCCTCTGTGTTTTCCTGTTGGAGTGTAGCCATGACCTGCAAGGGGGCCCACTAGTGGTCTGGGTGATTGTGTATATCAGTACATATTTGCATTCATCTTGTTGCTCACTTAGATTTCGAAATTGTCTTTTTACTGTATGAATTTCTCAATTTTAATTGCTGCTGTGTGTCTATGTTAATTACAAATTGCTTATCTAATTCCATTTTCTTTAATTGCAGATTGCTTGATTGAACTGTGTATATCATAGAGGGATATCCATGGTTGTGTGTTAATAATTACATCTTGTTTGCAGGTTGTAGGAGCTGGTTAATTGTAGTGTTATGTATTTTTCTTCTTAGCTATAAGTTACCCTGCAAGATACTAATTTAGATAGGTTCATTGAAGTCTTGATAGATTAATTACTTTAGTTCTGATAATTTTGATAGAGCATTAGTTTAGATTGGTTTATTTGTAGCTTTGAAAAATTAGTTGCTTTAAATTTTGATAGTTTTAACTTAGATAGGTTTAATTGAAATTTCAACTATTCTCTGTAGGTCTATTTTGTTTGTTGATTTTGCCTCAACATGATAGGATAGAAATAGATTTTGGATTATGATTTTTAATAGCAATTTGGTTGATTTTGAAGTATGATTTTTAACGATAGATTAGTCCATTTTAGATTATGAAATCACAGTTATGAATTTGAGTTGTAATTTCTAGTTGGCATTAGTCAAGAGTTAGAGGTTTGCACATAGTGAATTTGAATTAGGATTTTTAATCATGAGTCTATGAGTTTATAGCTTTGCTTGAGTTAGTGATTTTGAATAGAGTAATTTTTAACAGTTGATGATTAATGCACAATGTTTAGAGATCACATGGATTCCAAGAATACATAGTGTTGCTTCTATGATGGGAAAATTTTTCTTTAGATTGCCTTATCCATACTTTCCATTTCTATGTAGAAGTCAACATTGAATTAATTCCACTTGAACTGTCACTAATAGTCAGATTCCATCATGATGTTATTCGAAACTNCACTAATAGTCAGATCCATCATGATGTTATTCGAAACTGAAGACACAATCATCACCTTTGAGTACTTTCCTTGTTTTTTACTGCAGGATAGAAATAGTTTTGATCAATTAGAATTTGAATACAGTCATAACACTTCTACTTTTGGTTAAGTAGATTAAAATTTATTCTTCGCAAGATATAGATAGTTATGAGTTCTTTTTATGAATAGAGTTCACTTGTCAAAATAATTTTGATAGAGTAATTGTTTACTTGCTCAGAGATAGAAATATCAAATAAATCAGAAATAACTTACTTGTTGTTGTTTATTTAAAGAGAGATTAACTAGCTTTGAAATAGATCACTTGTATTTGTTTGTTTAGAGATAGGTCAAACAGTCCACTGTTTAAGGTTACTTAGAGAAAATAGTTAAAGTTCTAGACTTGCTTGAAACTTATTAGTTGAAGGTTGCTTTACATAGAAGGTGCTAATTAACTAGATTTGAAAAGTCATCTCTTTAGAAAGTAGAATTGTAAATTGGATAGAGTGCTGATCCCTAGGGTAGACCATCTCCTTAGCTAGACAATCCTTCCATTAGATTTTCTTCCTTGGCTCATACAATGCAAAACTCTAAGTTTACTTACCATAGGTTGACCATTTAATTGAGGGAAATAATACATATAGAATGCCCATCAGTCGATGCCCTCACAAGGATTTTTTAAAGAGAAAAATACTTTGTATTCTTGGAATGAAATAAAGCGATTTCTATTCTGTCTCATTTGTGTGATTATGTGACTTGGTTATTTTTTCTTTTGATCTCCACATTTACTTTCTGTAATCTGTATATTTTCAGAAAATTATATAAAAATTTCATATTTTGCAAGCAATATTTTCATTTAAAAAAACCAGCCTTAACCCTTGTAATAAATACTTGTGGATTGGGAAATACTTTTGAGGCTATAAATCATAGGGTGATATTCCCGACTATCTTTCCTTATCTAGGCAGGATTTGAAAATGCTTGAGTAAGATAACTCATATCTTTACCTCATCACATAGGAGTTTTCACTTGGCATTGCATTGTTAAAACATACCTTGCAACCATTAGAGGGACATAGATCTCCATATAAGACAAAGAATATATATCAAAGATAATTTTGCATAGTATTAGTGTTGGTGAAGCAAGTGCACTGTAAGCCCCTTGTTTACGGATCATATGGTATTGGATCCCAAGTTTGAATATACTTGGAGAGACTTGTATGGTAAACACCTGCTCTGACTATAAAAGAAGTGGAAAAGAATTGTTGCCAGAGCTATAGAGAAGTAGGGCACCGATAATGACAAGGGGTTGTCATGAATAAGAGGAAGAATATCCCTGGGTTAGGTTGGGTCGGCTGGATATAAGCATTGGCATGTTGATGTCGATGGTAACACTGTCATTGGTAGCGAAGGGTATATAAATATCCTCAACAAAGAATTTTCATGAAGACTCCAAGAAACAATAAAAGAAACCAGAGAGAGAGAGTGCAAGACTGAGTCAAAGACAAGAGGATGCAACGAGAGAAAAATGCAAGTACCTTTTCGTGTAGAGGTGAAGGTGGAAATCAAGCCATATAATGGAGAAGTTAATGCTATCAAATTGAACCATTAGCTACAATAGATGGAGGAGTATTTCAGTGTACACAAAGTCACTCGAAAAAAAATGATTTCTTTTGCTCACTTGAAGCTTGAAGGCCATGCTTTGGCATGGTGGGAGAGTGACGTAGCAAGTAGAGCACTCGAAAATGAATCACTGATGACTGATTGGGATGTGTTCAAGGACATGATTAAAGATTATATCTACCCAGTCGAATACGAGGAACATCAACATATTGTGTGGAATTACTTCAACTAGAGGCAAGGGAAATAAATGTAGGAGTTCACCACAAAGTTTAGGAAGAGATATTTTCAGCTGTGTCTCTCTCAAAGTCCCAGACATGTTGATCAAGTATGTGGGAACATTGCTACTTTATATTTAGCTTTAATTGACATTGTTCAATCCTAAAACGATCTCTGAAGCCAATGTTCAATCACAGTGCCTTGAAGGAGACAAGATGAAGGAATAGTCTGGCATGCACAAGAAATCATAACTGCAAGAGAAACAATGAAAAGGGAAAAACAAGAAGAATAATGAGAAAAATATTATGGCAGTGACACAAGAAGAAACACCTTCCATTAAGCAATTCAAGGGTTGCGATTCAAAGGGACTCACTAAGGAGGAATGTTGGAAATTTATCCCGAGAAGCACCACAATCACTTACAAAAGAAAAAAGAAGAGGGCGTTGATAACATTGGATACTGAGGAAAGGGTGGACAACACCTTAGACATGGAAGGGAATATCGGTTGCACGACTCTTCATAAGAAAGTAGCACAAGTTGGTTGTAGTCACAAGGAGGAGAAGGAGATGACTGAGCTATTTTGCATCAAAATCCACATAAAAAGGAGCTAGGTAGATTGCTTGTTTGATCTTGGTTCACAATCCAATTAGATCTCTGCATAATTTGTTGAGAAGGTTGGTCTCGAGATTCAGGACCATCTGTATCCATATCCCCTAGACTAGGTAAGGAAATATGTAGAATTGCGAGTGAACAAGCAATGCAAATTCGAGTTTTCCATCAACCATAACTCTGTGGATGAAGTGGTTGCAAATGTGCTTCCGTTGGCCATGTGCATAGTCATCTTGGGAAGCCCATACTTGTATGTGAGAGATGACATATTTAGGATCATAGCTAACTAGTATAGGATTGTCAAATATGGAAATGCATATTCCATAAATTCACACGATGATAAAGCCAAACTGTCTTTGATTAGTGCACATGAAGGAAGGAGAATCACTGGCCACCAAAGAAGTTTGTCTTGTTGTTCTTGAGAGAAGGAAAGAAGAAAGGAGAAGACATAGAGCTAGAGATGAAATAATCCTTGGAAGGATGTAGTGGCAAGTAGCTCCAACAACTACAACCACTGATTAAAGCCTACAAGGAAGTGTTCCAAGAACATCATAGGATGCCACCTGAGCAAGAGGTTGATCATGAGATTTAGTTTTTTCCGAAATCACCATTGTCGACATTGTGTTGTATAAGTAGTCCACCATTGAAGTAGATGAAGTGAAGAAGCATGTGCAATAATTGTTGGATCATGGATTCATCAGATCCAGTATGTTTCTGTGTGGTTCACCCATCATCATGGAGCCAAATAAGGATGAAAGATAGAGAATGTATATTGACTACCATGCCTTGAAAAAAATCACCATCAAGAATAGATATCCTCTGTCAAGGATTGATGACTTGTTGGATCAACTGCAACAAGCCAAGTTCTTCACCAAGTTGGACCTCAAATTAGGGTACCATCAAGTGGGAATCAAAGTAGAATATGCATGGAAGACAATGTTCAAGACAAGACAACATTTGTACGAGTGGTTAGTGATGCCATTTGATTTATGTAATGCACTTGAAACTTTCATTACACTAATGAATGATGTGCTACATACCTTTATTGATTCATTTGTAATAGTATCTTTGGATGACATACTAATCTTCAATAATATGTGGCAAGAACAGCTCTCATATGTGACACAGGTACTAGAGACCTTAAAGAAAATTTAGCTAATTGCAAATTCCTAGAAACGTGAGTTCGAGAAAAATTCCTTGATATATATTGAACACATGATCGGTGGAGGAGAGTTGAGGGTGAATTTGGAAAATGACTTCAACCATCACCAAATGGTTTATTCCCACCAACTTGATGGAGTTCAGGATTTTTATGGGAGCAACACAATATTTGAGAAAGTTCATTGCAAAAATTTCAAAAGTAGTAGTGCCATTGCACACCATCACTTCCAAAGGAAAGAGATTTAATTGGGGTAAGCTACAACAACAAGCATTTGAAGACTTGAAGAATAATATCAGTGATTCTCCAATCCTAGCCATGCATAATATGTAGCGACCATTTGAGTTAGATACTAATGTCAGGGGGTATGCATTAGGGGTAGTGCAATGCAAGGAGGAAGATCCGCGTGTTACCATCTATAGTTGTTTGATGGAGTGGTACTTGACTACCCCATGTATTATCATGAGCTCTTTGCGATTGTGCAAGTAGTGAAGAAGTGGAAGCACTATCTCCTAATAAAAAATACCATCATACACACTAATCATCAATCCCTTCAGTACCTGCAAAATGCAATAGGTGAGGCATCACAAGTGGTTGGGATTCTTGCAACAATTCTACCTATTGATAAATTACACAAAAGGAACCATTAATGAGTTAGAAAACATGCTTTCTTGACCACCACTGAAGAGTATTGAAATAGTTGGTGTGCTAATGCATCTTGAGCCCTTAACTCGTGATATTTTGAGTTAACACTATGAGAGAGATGAAGATTTCATAAGAGTATTCAAGTATCTGAAGGAGATATTAGTCACTGCCATGGAAGGAAATTAATATCACCTCCAAAATGGGATGCTATACAATTTTAATAAGCCATGCATACCACTTGACAAAAGAATTCAATTGATGAGAGAAGCTCACACTTCTAGAATTGTTGGACATTTTGGAGCGATAAAGACATTAGAAAATTTGCAGTGGTATGTTCACTAGCCAAATATGCATGAGAAGGTGGTGAAATTTATTAGAGGCTCTGTTCTTTGCAACATCAACAAGCCAAGCAACCAAAATYTTGGGSTATACATGCCACTTYCAGTACCAAGCAGGGCTTGGGAGAGTACCTCCATGGACTTTGTTGGAGGTTTTYCTATGTCTCGTAGAGGCCATGAATACTTGTTTGTCGAGGTAGACATATTCAATAAGATGTGTGTGCTCATTTTGAGTAAGAAGATTATATCTATATGAGAGGTAATTGAATTATTCTTCAACCATGTTTGGGTATGTTTTGGATTTCCAAGCTCCATAATATCTGATTGAGACAACAGGTTCTTGGGTAGATTCTGGACAATGATTTTGGAAATAATGGATACCAAGTTGAGGTATTTCAAAAAATTCCATCCCCAAACTGACAAGCAAACAAAGGTTTTCAACTGGATATTGGTACAATTGTTGAGAGGTAACAATAGAAAACATCTAAAGAAATGGGATGTGTAGTTGGTTTACATTCAACACTCCTACAACATATCACTCCATTCTTCCACCAATAGATATCCTTTCGAGACCTGCTTTGGTTACTTACCTCCTTTACCATTTGACATTGTGTATGGATAAAAAAAAGGATGAAGCATACCTACAAGGAGATGAAAAAAAGGCGAGCACATTCGTGGACAAGATTAGATAGATACATCTGAAGGTACAAGAGAAGCTTGAGAAGAGCCAACAATAGTATAAATCTAGACATGACCAATTTATAGATGATAAAAAATTTCATGTTGGAGACAAGGTGTGGGTTTACCTCTATAAGGAGCGATTGCAAGGAGCAATGAAGAAACTCAAGCTCCTCAGATACAAACTATTTGACATAATTGAGTAGGAAAATGAGAATGCCTTCCGATTGAGACTTCCTTATATGAAAATTATTTCAGTGGTGAATGTGGAGTACTTGAAGCTGTTCTAACCCTTCATGCTAAATGAAATAAGAGGACCATCAGGTTCTTCCCATTGTCAAAGAATTTGCATTGCACACTCTATAAGAATTGAAGGAAAAATCATACCTACAAGGAGATTAAAAGAAGGCGAGCACATTCGTGGACAATATTAGATATATACCTATGAAGATACAAGAGAAGCTTGAGAAGAGCCAACAATAGTATAAATCTAGACATGACCAACAAATAGATGATCATAAGTTTCATGTTGGAGACCAGGTGTGGCTTTACCTTCGTAAGGAGCGATTGTAAGGAGCAATGAAGAAACTAAATCCCCTAAGATACAAACTATTTGACATCATTGAGTAGGTGAACAAGAATGCCTTCCGATTAAGAATTCCTACTTATATGCAAATTGTTTCAGTGGTGAATGTGGAGTACTTGAAGCTGTTCTAACCCTTCATGCTAGATGAAAGAAGAGGACCATCAGGTTATTCCTATTGTCAAAGAATTTGCATTGCACACTCTAGAAGAATTGAAGGAAGATACAATTATGCAATGTAAGGAATGGGTAACTTGTAGAGGATGGTAAGATATCTCGCAAATTGGTCTTGTTATTGCAAAGTTTATACTTGTCCAAAGCCCAAGACAAATAGGTGAAATTGGTGTAACAACATGATATCCACCACTATCACCTTAGTGAGAAATCCCCACTTTTTAGGGATGGATGAAGGTACAACCCAAGGGAGGCATCCATGATGGCCTAAAGGGTTGGTAAGCTAAGGATATAGTTAAGATATACCCCCCTCTCATTGGCCACCTAAGTCAAGAATGTCTATGTCCGAGGAATTGAGGCAAAGAAGAGTATTGGTGTACCTGCCTGGAACAAGAACAATATAGCATATAAATAGAAAATTTCCAAGTACAAGAATGATAATAAGACCTCAATAGAAAATAGAAAATAAAAAAATATGCTGGCTGATATGAAATTGTAGAGTGTTCTCAATTTACGACAACAATCAATGTTTTAAAACAACCAAGAGAAAATAGCTCAGAATTGCGTGTAATCACAATGAAATCTTAACATTTATCAAGAAAAATATTTAGCAATTGTCACAAGCAATTTATGAGTGAGTTAGCTAGGTGTTAAGCTAGTGTATGCAACAAATTAGTATGGATGTAGCAATGTTTTGTAACAACAACAAGTTAAGCATATAGTGGCTTCCACAGTGCACGATATTAGATATTATTTTCGGGATTAACTACGTAGTGTAAGTCATTAATCTATGACCCATATTCATGAATATGGGTCATAGATTAATGACTTACACTATGCATTTAATCCCGAAAATAATATATAACAACAAGTTAGTTGATGATTTTAGCTATGCTAGGGTTAATAGAAGTTAGTAGATGCTTTATAGAATAGAGTGTAATTTTTTTTTGATCAATTCCTTCAACAAGAGCAAGTAGACAAGTTCCTTTTGGGATTATGGAGTCAATTACAACATCAACAATAACTTGGAGAAATAAATGATAATAATGGTCTAAGGATGGAGAGATAAAGTCTTGAGGTGTTGGCACTTCAAGGTCTCAATCTCTAAAGCTCTGAATCTTGGCTAGAGTGCAAGTTTTTTTGGGCTCTAGCGAATTCCTCTTCTCCTTGGACAGTTGAAATATATATTTGAAACTAGAAAACTTCTAAAGTGCTAGCACTTTAGGACTTTAGAAGCATATCCTAGACAAACTCTTCTTAGAAATTTAATAAGTGGAAAGCACTAGAGAGAGGGAGAAACACCTTATGTCTCTCTCCTAATGTTTAAGCAAACAATATCATAATCTTCAACATGAACATGTAAAATATACCATAACCATTAAAAAATGAAATGAAATTGCAGATTTTACTTACTTCACCAAGAATAATCAAGCAAAAACCCTAGCTGAATAATTTTCCACAATAAACAAGCTAAGTAACATCCATAAACATGATCTCCAAGAGGTGCACACTAGTAATTTCAACCAATAATGCCACTAGAGGGAGAAAATATCAGATCCACTTTCTTGTGAGAGGAAGAGTTATGTCTAAAAATGAAAATGGGAAGGTGTATTTATATCACCTTTCCCCTAAAATGTCAATACATAAATATAACCAGGGTCGACCTCAATAATTTGCCCTTATAACTCAATTTTACGAAGTTTAATTCATTTGGCACAAAATAAAACCCTAAAGGTGACATCATGCCCTTCTAGGGTGATGTTGAGCCCCCAAGTGGGATGCTAGACTGGAAAAGGTGCAACGTTTGACTTCCAAAGTCCATGGATCATGCCCATGCGTGTCAGGTGTCCACATCAATCCTTCATCCATCAAGGCCTTAAGCCCTAGTGATGTGATGGGCTAGTAGAGTGACGTCCAAGCCTCCAAAGGCATAACATCTATATGGAATAAAGTGGGAGCTCTCCATGTAGGCCTACTAGAGTGCCTCCAAAGGCAATGTCGTCATCCTTCAAGGTGAAATTGGCGATCACAAGCCCGCCCCATATGTGGAGTCTCTGCATCCATTCTTGGGATCCAAATCCCCATGAAGGTTCGAACAATTCATCTCCTCATGAATACCTTTCCATAGGGAAAAGTCTTGCAAAGAAAAATAGGTACACCCTCCAAGGGTCCATCAGTCACAAGAATCATTCCAGGTAAGCCACATCTAATAATTAAACCACCTGAACATGTGCATCAAACTCCCTTGTTAAAACTAAACAAATGCTCAAATACCTTATACAATTTGTCAAATTTAGGTGTGGGAGGGGTGTCAAGGCATCCTATTGGGTCAATCAATCCCCAAGTCAAAGGTGTTTCCCAAGGGAAACCTATCTAAGACATGTGTGAGTATGATGTGGAGTGGGGTAATACTTTTGGGCATGGGGTTCATGACATGCAAGGGTTCATATTGTCTCATTTATGGGTTCCTTTGTAGAGGGTGTGCTGCACCTTCGTTTTCAATGCAATTTTTTCCAAGCCCATTTATTGTCATTAATTAATTAAATTCCAAAACAATTAGGTACTATAAGACATGGAAGTAAAAGAGTATTGCAACACCACTTGAAGCTAGAGGTACATAGAGTGCCATATGTTGATACTGAGAGGGGGGTGAATCAATATCAAGTATAATTTGAAATTTTTTTCAACTTATACTTCAACTAGATTATATATTCAATTATATCCAATGAGAAATGAACAATAGTAGAAGAGTTACACCAATACACCACAATACACCATGCACAATATATGAGAAATAATCAATAGTTATTGTTCAAGGGAAGTAATGACTTCCAAGGTAGCTACAACTTCCAAATATAAAGGGAGGGATAAAACTCCAAAAGGAACATACAATCCTCCAATATCAAGAGAGGTTTGACCTCTCCATACTTTTCCCTTCCTTCCACTCGAGAATATATGAGAGATAATAAAACTTTACATTAAATTATCACCATCAACCAACCATCACATAGAACCTGATAATGCTTCCTGAGACTTCTTAAACTTCTACAATTATTCACTTCTTGGAATACTCTGATCATGTAGATAAGATTACTCAATGTATTCTGAAACTCCTCCAAGTTTCACTCCTTGAATCCTCCCAGAAAAGGAGTTATAGAGAAAATGGTAGGCCTTATTCAATTCTGGTTTATTTAGGAGAGCGAACTTGTACAACATGACCCGTGTTCAATATTTAACCTAAGATTATGAAATTTGTATAGATGAAACTAAATCCCATACTCTTTCCAATGCAATTGGTCTCACTTCATTTGGATTCTCTATGAACATGTTATGACTATTTTACCCGTAACACCTGTTTATGACTAGCTTTAGGACTAGTCAAAAACCCTATCTTCCATAGAGTGTATCTCCAAAATTATAGCGAATAAAGAGCTGAAATTTTTACCACAGGTACCTAGATATGTCTTAGAAGACATCACCAAAATAATTCATCCTCCCTTTAAATTCAACCTTCTTTACTTCAGCTTTCCTCTGAAATTCGGCTTATATCTCCTTGCTCATTAACAAACTTGTGTGTGTTAAAATAATGAATGTTTAATGAGATGTATTTATACCCCTTTATGTCATTTCCTTTTAACATTAGGGCCGACCTGACACTTTCTTATTTTGTAATTCTTTTCTTTAATTATCTTCAGGTCTGACCTGTACTTCCTTCTTCAATTCACTTTGTTATCTTCAAAAATTCATTTCTCCTCAACCATGAGGATCCACGTGACGTGCCACTTACCACCGGAAACAACATGATGTATACTATCCATCCATGGGTGTTGTATTTTCATGTGCATTGTCCTTCATGTCCAAATAAATTTATCAATCTTGGGGTCCAAAACCAATGAATAGGGTTGACATCAATGGCAACAACCAATCTTCCAACAATACCCCCCTTTGTCATTGATGGCAACACCCATTCTCCCCCGGTCATCGTGATCCCAATTTCTCCCCCCCTTTGACATCAATGGCAAAGGGTGGGGTTTATCCCTATGATTTCAATGGCATAAGGTGACCTTCTTCTTTTGGGCTGCTCCCCCTGAACACGTGGCACTCAATAATACTTCATTCTTATTTTTGGTCTTTGGGACTTTTTCTTCCTTGGAATCCTTTTGTGTGGCTTTTGTCTTCTCTCTCTTCTTCATGTCTAGGATGTATATGTTGTTCGGTCTTCTTGTTGCAGTTGCAACCAATATTCCTGAGTTATTTTCTCTGATTTTACATTTTCGGGAGTCAAATGTAAGAGTGTATCCTTGATCACATATTTTGCTGACATTGAGGAGATTATGCTTCGGATATTCAACCGATAGGACTTTTCCTACTTTTACATTTTCACTTTCAGGCTTTATAGTTCCTTTTCCAAGTATTTTGGTAGATGAGCCATCTCCAAATGAAACATTTCCACCCTTTTTATTCAAGCTGACAAATTTGCTTTGATCTCCTGTCATATGAGATGAGCACCCACTGTCTATGAAACATTCATATTCTTCTTTGCATTCTTTAGCGACCAATGCTATTCAACAATTTTCATTGTGTGGAATTTCTTTCCTTTTCCATGTTGTAGTTGGTATAGGGACATTTGGCATACAATTATATTCCTTCATCCCTCTATAATCTCGTGCTTTGTGACCAAGATTATTGCACTTGTAACATACAATATTTTGATCCATTAATGGGTCAAATGTATTATAATTTCTGTTGATAGGTCTACGAACATTTCCATATCTACTATTTGCACCATTCATGTAGCTTACATAGTTATTCCTTTCATTTATTATACAATTGATTTCCTTGTGTCCAAAATTTCCACAAGTATAACAATGTCCAAGAAATAAATTTTGATACTTGGAAGTAAGTGATCTTCTTTGTGGCGTGGTCCATCTGGGTTCACGATCTATTCTTATGTAGTTTCCTTCATAATGATTTCTTTCATACCTGATGGGAGATGATATTCTTGATGTCTCATTCCTTCTGAATTCTATTCTTCTATCTAGTTGTTCAACTTGTTCTGGAGTGTTGGTTTCATCATTTTCATCTTCCTTCTCTTGTTTTGTTGTCTTCAAACTGTCATTGTATCCTAGTCTCGTCTTTTCGTTTGGAGATCTTTGACTGCTAAGGATCTCATCTAATTTTTCAGTCCTTTTTTCGAACTTATTCAACTTTATATTGTTAATCGTAGCTCCCATTTTGTGTAATCCAATTCTACTTTAAATTTCTCATAATCTTCTAATTGTTCCTTCAAGCTATCAATGGTATAAGCTTGTAATTATCTTCTTCACAACTACTTAATTCACCTTTTAGTATTATGTTTGTGTTTCTAAGCTTGCTATTTTCAGTTTCAACATGCTTCAAATTTTCAAGATTATCATCTTCTTGTTCACTCTCTACATTGTCTTTGTATCCCCAAAAGGAATCAAGGTTGGTTTCTTCATCTGAATCTTCTTCAGAAATGATTTCTTCTTCTTTATAACTCTTGTGATCATCATCTTGGGTTTCTTGGGTTATGAAGAGGAATTCGCCTCCATCATTATCTTCTTCAACACTCTCATATGAGGAGATGTCATCATACTTGGAGTATAAGCTATTTTTATTGTTGAGACTTCTCTTTTTATAGTAGTAGTTTTCAACAATATGCCCCATTCTACCAAAGTTAAAGCATTTGAGAGGAGACTTACCATTGTATCTTACACTTCCCTTCTGGAAACTTCTTACAAATTTTTTTATTTCTTCATCAAGGTCATTATCCTTGTCTTTTGTCTTCTTTATGGCTTTAAAGGCTGCTTCNTGTCATTTTGGTCAAGTCCCTAGTTTCTTCAATGGCAGAGACCTTAGCATCATACTTCAAGAGAAGTGATCTCAACACTTTTTGTACAACCAAGGATTCATTGAGATCTTCACCTAATCCTCTGATAGAATTAATGACTTCATCAACTCTAAGAAAATAGGTTGCAATATCTTTATTTTCATCCATGTTCAAATTTGCAAATTCTGCTCTATGTCGTTGAAGCTTGACTTACTTAACTTTTGGATCACCTTCATAGATACTCTTGAGTTTGTCCCATACCTCTTTAGCAGTGCTTCATCCCATCACTTTGCTAGCAATGGTTGGTGCCAATGCTCCTAGAATAACATGTCCGACTTTTGAATTACAACTCATAAGCTTCTTCTCATTTGGATCGGTTGGAGCATTATTTTGGATTACATAGCCATTTACAATTGAGTACCAAATGTCTACTCCCAAAGATGTTAGGTAAGTTTTCAATTTATCACTTCAGTATGCATAATTTATTCCATCAAATCTTTGAATCCCATTTGAAATGTGCTCATGGTCATCCATCTCTGCTCAGGATTTTCCTTCCAGTGGTTAAACTGTTATGAAGGCAACTTGCTTTGATTCCAATTGTTGATACTGAGAGGGGCATGAATCAGTATCAAGTACAATTTGAATTTTTTTTCAACTTATACTTCAACCAAATTATATATTCAATTATATCCAATGAGAAATGAACAATAGTAGAAGAGTTACACCAATACGCCACAATACACCTTGCACAATATATGATAAATAATCAATAGTTATTGTTCAAGGGAAGTAATGACTTTCAAGATAGCTACAACTTCCAAATATAAAGGGAGGGATAAACCTCCAAAAGGAAGATACAATTCTCCAATATCAAGAGAGGTTTTACCTCTCCATCCTTTCCCCTTCCTTCCACCCAAGAATATATGAGAGATAATAAAACTTTACATTAACTTATCACCATCAACCAAGCATCACATAGAACCTGAGAATGTTTCCTAATACTTCTTTAACTTCTGAAATTCTTCACTTCTTGGAATACTCTGATCCTATAGATAATATTACTCAATGTATTCTCTGAAACTCCTCCAAGTTTCACTCCTTGAATCCTCCCAGAAAAAGAGTTATAGAGAAAATGGTAGACCTTATTCAATTCTAGTTTATTCAGGAGAGAGGACTTGTACAACATGTCCCACGCTCAATATTTAAGATAAGATTCATAATTTCTTACAAAATAAAATACAGTCCGTACTCTTTCCAATTCAATTGGTATCACTTCATTTGGATTCTCTATGAAGACGTTATAAATGTTTTACTCAGAACACCTGTTTATGACTAGCTTCATGATTAGTCAAAAACCCTATCTTCCATAGAGTGTATCTCCAAAATTATAGCGAATAAAGAGATGAAATTTTTACCATAGGTACCTAGATATGTCTTATAACACATCACTAAAAAAATTCATCCTCCCTTGAAATTAGACCTTCGTTACTTCATATTTCCTCTGAAATTCGACTTATATCTCCTTATTCATTAACAAACTTGTGTGTGTTGAAATAATGAATGTTTAATGAGATGTATTTATACCCTTTATGTCACTTCCTTTTAACATTAGGACCAACCTGACACTTTATTATTTTGTAATTATTTTCTTTAACTATTGGTGCAGACCCTCGAACCCTCGGATCGAGGTCCGTGCAGGATTGCTCTATGTCTTCCCTTTGAGTCTAATTGACCCTTTGAGTCTAATTGACCCTTTGGTTTCCCCTCGGGAAATACCTTTCACACACAATTGTGTAACCACAGGTCCTTATGGGTGTGTCCATGCGATCAAACATGAAGCATCAACCCAAATATTCTGACTCGAAATAGGATCGCGCCCTTTGCAAATTCGGGACCTTGGGTTTCGCGATTTCGCGATCCCTGTTGTCGAAGGTTCCTATCTCTACAACCTCCGAAACCTAAATTTCTAAAATCTGATGCACCCAAAAAAGGTTGGATTCCCAATGGGCTTCTCACTTCATTAGGATTTTGAACTTCATGATTTCGCGAATCTAGATGCAAGGCTCCCATTCCTTCGATCTCCGAACCCTGAAACGGTCAATAGGGTTTGACTCCACCTAGCGACAAGTGCGCTACCTGTCTTTTCAACCTTTGTGGCTTTCTACCTTTGACGTAGAGTCCTGCCACTTTCCACTCTTCCAGGTTTTTGGGACTCTCACTCTCAAATCATTGTCTCTTCTGTTTCCCGACACCTAGAGTGCCGAAATCCTGAACTCCACGTCACTTCCTATCGCAACTCGCGACTTCGAGACTTTCATTCCACTGCACTCAATTCCTTGTCGTTAGGATCCCCGAAATGCTGAAATGATTTGACGGCTTGTGTAAACCTGTAACTCTAACCACTCTGTAACTTCCCTGGATCCTACGGTCCATGCTACTTCGTGAATTCTTCACGGAGAATTCCGACCACTCGTTTGTTCCGGACAACTTCCACGAAGAAAATCAAGGTTCTTCCACTGAAACTTAACTTCTGCTAGATGTTTTCAACCCTTGTCTCCCTTCGAAGTAGTTCGACCTTGTCCTCCTTTGAACACTTCAACGATGCTACCCCTTCTGATCTTTCTTTGAAATTTTGAGTCTTCGAAAAAGACCCCTGCACGCACTCCTTGCTGCAATCCTTTAAATACTTTCAAGTATTTGAATTCTCGACTTTGTGCACCCTCCTGGAACAACAATCCTTCAATTCACCTATTGGTTGATAAGTTCTGATATTTCAACAAGCCTGCGCACACCTTGCACCACTTTTGTGTTTCACCTGCACTTCTGCGGGAATGAGAACAATGGTATCTCTCCTGAGATTTCAGAGATAAACTCTGGACCTTGTCGATGCACTTCTTGCGGATGATTTCACTGCACTCCTTGCAGGAACTTCTCACTCAGGAAGAGAAACAATTGAAACTCATTCTTTCTCTCTCAGACTTCAAACATTCAACATGAAATCATACATTCACACAATATTAAAGCAAATGCATAACAAAGAGAATAAACAACCATGAGAATATCATTCAACATGTATACACAGGAACATCATAACACCATGAGTCTGATTCAAAGCTCCATATATTAATTCAAAGCTTCTGTACATGGGTTCTTCTCTACAACTTTCTGCTACAACTTCTCTCTTCTTCTCTATGCTTTATGCTCTAACAATGCTCTCTAATGTTACAATGATACAAAGGTGAGGGTGTCTATAGTCGGTTTTCCCTCCTACGCTTCTAAACTGTCTAATCTTCATTCAAATCTACCTAATTTCATTAACTATTTCATAAATGCCTTAATGTTTTACAGATGAGAGAAATCACTCAAGATCTGTTTACAATATGCAAGTATGATTCCTTTTAACTATTACATTAATGTTTCAAAAATATTTCAAAACGTGCGCTGGTGGTCTTCCAGCTATCTTCTGCCTTCATGCTCACTTGACTACTTACAATGCTCCTGCATCATACTCCCTTGCTTGAAAATTTTCATGAATTCCTGTTCATGAGCTCTTGCATGGTCTGTCCATGCTTCAAAATTTCTGCTTCATTTTCCCAGCTGGCATCTTCAACTGGATGTCCCTTCCATTTGATTGAGTATTCAAAATACTCTTTTCTCCTGGTCTTCCAGCTGACTCTCTTGTCAAGTATACTTTCCATCTGTGGCTTTTCAACTACAAGAATTTGTTTGGTCCATTGAACCTCCTTCTGTTCATCCTCTAGTCCTTTTTCTTTAGCTCTGTAAGGGTACAAATCCGCAACATTGAATATCGGTGAAATTTCGATCCCATCGGGTAATTCAATCTCATATGCGTTTGTACCAAATTTCTTCAAGACTCTGCATGGTCCAATCTTTTTCATCTTCAGCTTATTGTATGTTCTCCTTGGGAACCTCTCCTTCCTTAGATGTGCAAGAATCAGATCACCAACTTCAAACTGAAGTTCTCGCCTATGTTGATCTTCTCTACGCTTGTATTCCTGGTTTGAACTTTGCAATCGCTCGTTGACTTGGCTGTGAAGTTCCTTCATTGCCTCTGCAAAATCCTCTGCACTAGCACTTCTAGTTTCATTTTGTTCCGAATCCTTCAATTCAAAAACTCCCCTTGGCTGCATTCCGTACACAATTTGGAATGGAATCTTCCCTGTGCTTCTATTGAGTGAATCATTGTAAGAAAATTCTGCCTGTGGCAGAATATGATCCCACTGACTGTGCTGTTCAGTCACTAGGCTCCTCAGCAAATCTCCCAAGATCTTGTTCACAACTTCTGTTTGCCCATCCATCTGAGGATGATAAGCTGAGCTCAATGAGAAATTTGTCCCCAACTTCTTCCATAAAGTCCTCCAAAAATGTCCCACGAACTTGGTATCACTATTTGAAACAATGCTTCTTGGCAAGCCGCAAAGTCTGACAACTTCATTGAAAAACAGGTTCGCAATATGAGTTGTATCACTGGTTTTTTGACATGGTATAAAATATGCCATCTTTAAAATCTGTCTACCACCACAAAGATTGAATCAAATCCTCTCTGCATTCTTGGTATCCCAATATAAAATCCATCCTCACTGCGTCCCACGACCTTTCTGGTATGGGTAATGGCTGATACAACCCTGTATTCTATCTTTTACCTTTTGTGTGCTGACAAATTCTACATCTGTCCACAAATTTCTTAACATCTGTCCTCATTCCTGGCCAAAAATATGAGCCATTTAATTTCAAGAATGTTTTTTCATGACCGAAATGTCCGACCAATCCTCCACTATGTTTTTCTTTCAACAGATTCTCCCTCATGGAGCATTTTGGAATACATAATTGATTGCCTTTGAATAACAATCCATCTTGAATCATGTATTTGGTCCACTGGCTTCTATCCCTGAGAATTGGATTCTCAGATGCCTCATACGCCTCTTTGAAATCTGGGTCATCTCTATACATGTCCTTGAGGTTATCAAAACCCAATGTTTTGACTCTGAACTCCTGCATAAGAAAACATTTCTTGCTCAAAGCATCAACAACTTTGTTAGCAGTTCTAGAAATATGCTTAATTACAAAAGTAAAATTCTGCATGAATTCAACCCATTTTGCATGCTTTTGGTTCAATTTGTCCTATTGAGTCACGAATTGCAAAGTGTGATTATCGTTGTACAAAACAAACTCTTTAGGAACCAAATAGTGCGTCCACTTCTTCAGCGCTTGTATGATCGCATAGAATTCCTTGTCGTACGTTGAGTACTTAACCTTCACCTCATTTAGTTTCTCACTGAAGTATGCGACTGGCTTGTCGTCTTGGCTCAAGATCGCTCCAATTGCAAACCCACTTGCATCACACTTGACCTGAAATGTCTTGCTAAAATATGGCAACACCAGAATTGGTTGTTCCGTAATCTTCTCCTTTAGCAGATTGAAACTCTTCTTTGCTTCTTCTTCACCGTGTCCATCATTGGTGCGCTAATCCCACTAAAATTTTGAATGAATTTTCTATAGAAACTAGCTAATCCATGGAAGCTTCGAACTTCAAACACACTTCTCGGTGATGGCCAATTCTTAATCGCATCCACCTTCTCCAGATCTATCTTCAACGCATTCACAGAGATAACAAAACCCAAATAAATGAGTTCTGTCCTCATAAATGATGACTTCTTCATGTTTATCAGTAGTTTCTCTTGCTGTAATCTCTTCATCATGGTAGCCAAATGCTTCAAGTGCTCTGTTTCAATCTTATTGAAAATCAATATATCGTCAAGATATACGATGATGAATTTTCCTATGAAATCCTTCAAGACTTCATTCATCAATCTCATGAAAGTAATAGGCACATTTGTTAAGCCAAATGGAATAACAATCCATTCATATAGTCCTTCATTTGTCTTGAATGATATCTTCCATTCATCACCTTCTCTCATACGAATTTGATGATATCCTCTTTTCAAATCAATCTTTGAAAAGAATCTTGCTCCACTCAAGCAATCAATCAAATCATCCATCCTTGGTAATGGAAATCTGTATCTGATGGTAATCTTATTGATCACTCTTGAGTCTGTACACATCCTCCAACCTCCATCTTTCTTTGGGCTGAGCACTGTTGGAACAACGCATGGACTCAAGCTTTCCTTAACCAATCCCTTGTCCATTAAGTCCTGGACTTGTCTTTTGACTTCTTCATTTTCCTGCGGCGTCAACCTGTACGCTGCTTTGTTTGGTAAACTAGCTCCAGGTATAAGATCAATATGATGGCTTATACTCCTGATTGGTGGTAAAGAACAAGGTAGTTCATCCACTACTATATCAGTGAATTCTTCCAGTAACTCCTGGATTTCCTCTGGTAAATCATCCACTCTTGTACTAGTCAAAACAATTCTAGTCTTCTTGACCATAATGAATTGTGTATCTTCCTTCTTCTTAACCTCCTTAAGAAGTTCCTTCCCACTCATGAGAATTACAATGTTGTTTACCTCAGTTTTTACTTCTTTATCCTTAATCGACAACAACATGTGAGTTCTCCCATTCTTCTCCAGGGTGTATGTGTTCTTTCTCCCATCATGAATCACATTCCTGTCATATTTCCATGGTCTACCTAGCAATAGATGACAAACATCCATGGGAATGACATCACATAGTATTTCATCCTTATAT
>JASDQU010370846.1:41082-56846 GCA_032191745.1 Picea mariana
CCCACCTAACATTAGTTTTATATCGTGGAATGATTAATTGAAAACATTTTTTAATGAATCTTTCAAATATTGTATTGGTAATATTATATTTTAATGTAATATATTAAATTAGGTTTTAGTCATTATACTAAAAGTTACAATATCTTCAGTCCAGCTTTGTTTGACATTATATTGATTAAATTTGAGAGTAAAACAAATAACAAAATGCATATCCGTTTAGAAGTTGAAGTTGAATATTTTATGTTTATAATTGAGATATTTAATTATGGTTTTAGAGTTTTAAGTTTCAATATGGAGAACAAGGTAAAAGGTCTTGATTCTATAAAACATTTTTAGGTTGTTTCAAATTAATTAAATTTTCATTAAAAATATTATAACTAAAATTTCATAACTAGATATAATTACTATAATAACTCTTACAAGATAATAATTCCTTGGCAAGATTTATCAGGTGAATTTTATGAAATGTTTTCACTCCCAATGAAGATATGGAATTTAGAGACTTTGCATTTGCCAAAAGATTAGTAAAACTGTCCGCTCCTTAAAAAAATTTAATTAAAAATTTTAAAATTCAATTATCAAAATATTAAAAAAAACACAATTATATTAAATTTTATATTCTTATAAAATTAAGATAAATTTTATAATAATGAAATTATTAATAAATAAAAGTATTATAAAAAGTTTATTCATTTTAATTTGAATAATTAAAATTATTTTAAAACAAATACATGTTTAAAGTTAAAATAAATATCTAGAGTTTATTAAAATATCTATGAAAGTTAATGGTTATTATCGCGGAACTCCGGGTGTTGTTTGCAGGACATAGAACAATAGAAACACAATTTTGAGCCCGTCAGCCCGAGAACCCGCGATCTAAAAGGTGGCTAAGTATGGAATGAGGAAGTCGTACATACTTTATAAAATCTCATGTCCATAGTTTATAAAAGTACATATTTAATGTGTATAATTATTTATTTCGATATTTTAAATCTGAAATTTAGTAATATTTAACGTACTTATCCTTTAAATTTCTTGATTTTTGTTTTACTATTTTTAAATATAATCATAAACCTAATTACAATTTCATCTTAATTTATGTTTTTATATGATTCAATAATGCACTTAAAAATTAATATCTATATTTATAAAAATAAAATGAATATCTATATTTTATAAAAATAAAATTAATATCTATATTTTATAAAAATACATGTTTAATGTAAATGATTATTTATATCGATATTTTTAAATATAGAATTTAAAAAAAACTTTGTTTTGTTTGCTTCAATTTTTTTAAAATAAGAGATTTAACATTCTTTAATAATTTTATGTAATTAAATTGTATAATATTAATATTTAATATTAATAATTTAATATTTGGAAATAATGTTTTTAGATAATTTTAGATAGTTGAGAGGGATCAACATCTGTCAACAATCACAATCTTGAGCCCACCATCTCGAGAGTCTGATTGTCAATTTGTATATTCTGGAACTCCGGGTGTTGTTTGGAGGACATAGAACAGTAGAAGCGCAATTTTGAGCCCACTAGCCTGGGAACTGCGATCCAAAAAGTGGCCAAGTATGGAATGAGGAATCCGTACATACATTATAAAATCCTATGTTCATACTTTATAAAAGTACATATTTCATGTGCATAATTATTTATTTCAATATTTAAAATCTAAAATTGAGTAATATCTAACTTACTTATCCTTTAGATTTTTTGACTTTTATTTTAATATTTTTAAATACAATCATAAACCTAATTATAATTTCATCTTAATTTATGTTTTGTATATAATTCAATAATGCACTTAAAAATTAATATCTATATTTTATAAAAATACATGTTTAATGTAAATGATTATTTATTTTAATGTTTTTAAATATATAATTTAAAAAATCTTTGTTTTGTTTAGTGCAATTTTTAAAAAATAAGAGATTTAACATCCTTTAATAATTTTATGTAATTAAATTGTACAATATTAATATTTAATATTAATAATTTAATATTTGGAAATAATGTTTTTAGATAATGTTTGATAGTTGATAGGGATCACCATTCATCAACAATCTCAATCTTGAGTCCCTGAGTCCAGGAGTCTGCTTGTCAATTTGTATATCGCAAAACTCTAGGTGTTTTTTGGAGGACACATAACAATAGAAACGCAATTTGAGCCCGCGAGCCCGGAAACCCGTGATCTAAAAAGTGACTAAATATGGAATGAGGAAGTCATACAGACTTTATAAAATCTCATGTCCATACTTTATAAAAGTACATATTTAATGTGTATAATTATTTATTTCAATATTTTAAATCTAAAATATAGTAATATCTAACATACTTATCCATTATATTTCTTGACTTTTATTTTAATATTTTTAAATATAATCATAAACATAATTATAATTTTATCTTAATTTGTGTTTTATATATGATTCAATAATGCACTTAAAAATTAATATCTACATTTTATAAAAATATATATTCAATGTAAATGATTATTTATTTTAATATTTTTAAATATGGAATTAAAAAAAGCTTTGTTTTGTTTACTTCAATTTTTTTTTAAATAAAAGATTTAACATCCTTTAATAATTTTGTGTAATTAAATTGTACAATATTAATATTTAATATTACTAATTTAATATTTGGAAATAATGTTTTGAGATAATGTTAAATACTTGATAGAGATCATCATCTGTCAACAATCACAATTTTGAGCCTGCAAGCCTGACAATATGTCTGTCAATTTGTATATCGTGGAACTTCGAGTGTTGTTTGGAGGACACAGAACAATGTAAGCACAATTTTGAGCCCACCAACCCAGGAACCCGCGATCCAAAAAGTGGCTAAGTATGAAATGAGGAAATCCTACATACTTTATAAAATTCAATGTCCATACTTTAGAAAAATACATATTTAATGTGTATAATTATTTATTTCAATATTTTACATCTAAAATTTAATAATATCTAATGTACTTATTCTTTAGATTTCTTGACTTTTATTTTAATATTTTTAAATATAATCATAAACCTAATTATAATTTCAAGTTGATTTATGTTTTCTATATGTTTCAATAATGCACTTAAAAATTAATATCTACATTTTATAAAAATACATGTTTGACTTTTATTTTAATATTTTTAAATATAATCATAAATCTAATTATAATTTCAAGTTAATTTATGTTTTCTATATGTTTCAATAATGCACTTAAAAATTAATATCTACATTTTATAAAAATACATGTTTAATGTAAATAATTATTTATTTTAATATTTTTAATTATAGAATTTAAAAAAACTTTGTTTTGTTTACTTCAATTTTTTTTAAATAAGAGATTTAACATCATTTAATAATTTTTGTGTAATTAAATTGTACAATATTAATATTTAATATTATTAATTTAATATTTGGAAATAATGTTTTGAGATAATGTTAAATAGTTGATAGAGATCACCATCCATCAACAATTACAATCTTGAGCCTGCCAGCCTGACAATATGTCTGTCAATTTGTATATCACGGAACTTTGAATGTTGTTTAGAGGACACAGAACAATGAAAACACAATTTTGATCTCGCCAACCCGAGAACCCGCGATCCAAAAAGTGGCTAAGTATGAAATGAGAAAGTCGTAGATACTTTATAAAATTCCATATCCATACTTTAGAAAAATACATATTTAATGTGTATAATTATTTATTTCAATATTTTAGATCTAAAATTTAGTAATATCTAATATACTTATCTTTTAAATTTCTTAACTTTTATTTTAATATTTTTAAATATAATCATAAACTTAATTATAATTTCAACTTAATTTATATTTTCTATATGTTTCAATAATGTACTTAAAAATTAATATCTATATTTTATAAAAAAACATGTTTAATATAAATGATTATTTATTTTAATATTTTTAAATATAAAATTTAAAAAATATTTGTTTTGTTTACTTCCATTTTTTTTTAAATAAGAGATTTAACACCTTTTAATAATTTTATGTAATTAATTTGTACAATATCAAAATTTAATATTAATAATTTAATATTTTGAAACAATATTTTTAGATAATGTTAGATAATTGATAGGGATCACCATCCGCCAACAATTACAATCTTAAGTCCGCCAACTCGAGAGTTTTTTTGTTAATTTGTATACCGCGGAACTTCGAATGCTGTTTGGAGGACACAGAACAATAGAAGCACAATTTTGAGCCCACCATCTTGGAAACCTGCGATCCAAAAAATGGCTAAGTATGACATGAAAAAATCATACATACTTTATAAAATCCCATGTCTATACTTTATAAAAGTACATATTTCATGTGTATAATTATAATCATAAACCTAGTTATAATTTCATCTTAATTTATGTTTTGTATATGATTCAATAATACACTTAAAAATTAATATCTATATTTGATAAAAATATTGTCTAATGTAAATAATTATTTATTTTAATATTTTTAAATATAGAATTTAAAAAAGCTTTATTTTCTTTACTTAAATTTTTAAATAAGAGATTTAACATCCTTTAATAATTTTATATAAATAAATTGTACAATATTAAAATTTAATATTAATAATTTAATGTTTGAAAATAATGTGTTTAGATAATGTTAGATAGTTGATAGGGATTACCATCTGTCAACAATTGCAATCTTGAGCCCGCTAGCCCGATAGTTTGCCTGTCAATTTGTATATCGTGGATCTCTAGGTGCTGTTTGGAGAACACAAAATAATAGAAACACAAGTTTGAGCCCGCCAGCCCGGGAACTCGCGATCCAAAAAGTGGCTAAGTATGGAATGAAGAAGTCGTACATAATTTATAAAATCTAATGTCCATACTTTATAAAATTACATATTTCATGTGTACAATTATTTATTTCAATATTTTAGATATAAAATTTAGTAATATCTAACGTACTTATCCTTTATATTTCTTGACTTTTATTTTAATATTTTTAAATATAATCATAAACCTAATTATAATTTCATTTTTATTTATGTTTTGATATGATTCAATAATGCATTTAAAAAATAATATATATATTTTATATAAATACATGTTTAATGTGGATGATTATTTATTTTAATATTTTTAAATATAGAATTTAAAAAAGCTTTGTTTTTAATTCATCTTTTTTAAGATAAGAGATTTAACATCCTTTAATAATTTTGTGTAATTAAATTGTACAATATTAATATTTAATATTTGGAAATAATGTTTTTAGATTATGTTAGATAGTTGATAGGGATCACCATCGCTTAACAATTGCAATCTTGAGCCCGCCAGCCCAAGAGTTTGCCTATCAATTTGTATATCGCGGAACTCCAGGTGTTGTTTGGAGGACACAAAACAATAGAAACCCAATTTGGAGCCCGCCAATCTGAGAACCTACAATCCAAAATGTGGCTAAGTATGGAATGAGAAAGTCGCACATACTTTATAAAATCTCATGTCCATACTTTATAAAAGTAGATATTTCATGTGTATAATAATTTATTTCAATATTTTATATCTAAAAATTAGTAATATTTTAACATTAATATAATTTTAATATTTTTAAATATAATCATAAACCTAATTATAATTTCATCTTAGTTTATGTTTTGTATATGATTCTATAATGCACTTAAAAATTAATATCTATATTTTATAAAAATATATGTTCAATGTAAATGATTATTTATCTTAATATTTTTAAATATAGAATTTAAAACAACTTTGTTTTGCAATTTTTTTAAAACAAGAGATTTAATATCTTTTAATAATTTTATGTAATTAAATTGTACAATATCAATATTTAATATTAATTATTTAATATTTGGAAATAATGTTTTTAGATAATGTTGTATAGTTGATAGGGATTCACAATTTTGAGCCCACCAATCCAGGAGTCCGTTTGTCAATTTGTATATCGCAGAACTCTGGGTGTTGTTTGGAGGACACAAAACAATAAAAACACAATTTTAAGCCCGCCAACATTCCCGCGATCCAAAAAGTGGTCGAGTATGAAATGAGAAAGCCGTACATACTTTATAAAATCTTATGTCCACACTTTATAAAAATACATATTTCATGTGTATAATTATTTATTTCAATATTTTAAATCTAAAATTTAGTAATATCTAACGTACTTATCCTTTAGATTTCTTGACTTTTATTTTAATATTTTTAAATATAACCATAAACCTAATTGTAATTTCGTCTTAATTTATGCTTTGTATATGATTCAGTAATGCACTTAAAAATTAATATCTATATTTTATAAAAATACATGTTTAGTGTAAATGATTATTTATTTTAATATTTTTAAATATAGAATTAAAAAAAAACTTTGTTTTGTTTATTGAATTTTTTTAAAATAAGAGATTTAACATCCTTTAATAATTTTATGTAATTAAATTGTACAATATGAATAATTTAATATTTAGAAATAATTTTTTTAGATAATGTTAGATAGTTGATAGGGATCACCATCCATCAACAATTTTAATCTTGAGTCCGCAAGCTCGGGGTAAATTTGTATATTGTGGAACTCCTGGTGTTGTTTGGAGGACGCAGAACAATAGAAACCCAATTTTAAGCCCGCGATCCAAAAAGTGGCTAGGTATGAAATGAGGAAGTCGTACATACTTTATAAAATCTCATGTCCATACTTTATAAAAGTACATATTTAATGTGTATAATTATTTATTTCAATATTTTAAATCTAAAATTTAATAATATCTAACGTACTTTTCCTTTAGATTTCTTGAATTTTATTTTAATATTTTTAAATATTATCATAAACCTAATTATAATTTCGTCTTAAATTGTGTTTTGTATATGATTCAATAATTCTCTTAAAAATTAATATTTACATTTTATAAAAATACATGTTTAATGTGAATGATTATTTATTTTAATATTTTTAAATATAGAATTTAAAAAATCTTTGTTTTATTTACTTCAATTAAAAAAAAAAGAGATTTAACATCCTTAAATAATTTTATGTAATTAAATTTTACAATATTAACATTTAATATTACTAATTTAATATTTGGAAATGATTTTCTTAGATAATGTTAGATAGTTGATAGGGATCACCATCTGTCAACAATTGCAATCTTGGGAGCCTGCCTTTCAATTTGTATATCGCGGAACTCCAGGTGTTGTTTGGAGGACACGAAACAATAAAAGTGCAATTTTAAGCCCGCTAGTCTGAAACCCGTGATCCATAAAGTGACTAAGTATGGAATGAGGAAGACATACATACTTTATAAAATGACAAGTCCATACTTTATAAAAGTACATATTTAATGTGTATAATTATTTATTTCAATATTTTAAATCTAAAATTTAATAATAACTAACATAGTTTTCCTTTAAATTTCTTGACTTTTATTTTAATATTTTTAAATATAATCATAAACCTAATTATAATTTCATCTTAATTTATGTTTTGTATATGATTCAATAATGCACTTAAACATTAATATCTATGTTTTATAAAAACACATGTTTAATGTAAATAATTATTTATTTTAATATTTTTAAATATAGAATTTAAAAAAGTTTTGTTTTGTTTACTTCAATTTTTTAAAACAAGGGTTGCATAGCAGCTTAGTCCCTGCCAAGTAAATTTGGAAATGGAGGGTATCTAGATAGGATTATTGAACTAGCTAAAGTGTCCCAACAATTGTCAATTTATTATAAAACCACTACCAATTTGCTATAATTATTATTTGTCTTTATTAAAGAAAAATTCAAAATCATTATTAAAAGATATATATATATATATATATATATATATATATATATATATATTTCATCTTTAACTATATTTTTACTAATTTATTTTCATTTAAAAAAAAATTTAAAATTACTATTAAAAAGAAATTACACATATTTCATCATACCTAATTATATTTATATCATTTTGTATTAATCTAATAGGAGCACACTTTGTATTAATAATAAGATAAATCTTTAAAATTGGAAAAGCATAAATGCAATAACAATGGATAGTAACAAGGCTACTAGGTAGCATATACCTATCCAATATAATAATGAAAGTATTGTTTAAGGAGATAGGGAGAGAAGGAGCAGACATGAAATGACTAGATGGTAGAAATATTTATTACAATAACATTGGAAGGAGCGAAGGCAACAATAAGACTTCAAAGTCTTTGGCCAATAAGATCTCAGATAAATGAGATTTGAAATTTAAAATAAATCATTATTTTTTAAAACTTTAGATAAAGAGGTGTATATTTTTTGGTCAACCATGAACTAATAGAAAGTCAAACCTAACTCAAAGCTATATACCATGCCTATCGGCAGGTATAATAATGAGAGAACAAATGACATTTTTACATGTTTTCTTAATTTTTGATATAAAAGGTACTAGGTAAATATAACCAAGTTTATTGAAATGCAATAATAATGAAATAAATGGATAGTAATAATGAGAGAACACATGACATTTTTACATTTTTTCTTAATTTTTTATATAAAAAGTTTTAAGTACTTATGACCAAATTTATTGATTATGCAATTAATTTCAAATATTGAAATATGTGAAGGCAACAATAAGACTTGAAATATATTAACCAATTAGAAATGAGAAAAACAAATATTTTAATTGTATCAAAATATATATATTTGTTTTCTTAAGTTAAACATTACACTTCACACACAAATTTAAAATACAAGGTCAATTAATGTCAAATCAATACCAAACTCATTGCTATAGTCCCTTGGCAGGGACTAATAAAAGATTTAACATCCTTTAATAATTTTATGTAATTAAATTGTACACTATTAATATTTAATATTAATAATTTAATATTTGGAAATAATGTTTTTAGATAATGTTAAATAGTTGATAGGGATCACCATCCGTCAACAATCACAATCTTGAGCCTGCCAGCTCAAAAATCCGCCTATCAATTTGTATATCGCGGAACTCTGTGTACTATTTAGAGGACATGAAACAATAGAAACGCAATTTTGAGTCCGCCAGCCCAGAAACCCGCGATCCAAAAAATGGCTAAGTATGAAATGAGAAAACTGTACATACTTTATAAAATCTCATGTCCATACTTTAGAAAAGTACATATTTAGTGTGTATAATTATTTATTTCAATATTTTAGATCTAAAATTTAGTAATATCTAACGTGCTTATTCTTTAAATTTCTTGACTTTTATTTTAATATTTTTAAATATAATCATAAACCTAATTATAATTTCATCTTAACTTATGTTTTATATATGATTCAATAATGCACTTAAAAATTAATATCTATATTTTATAAAAATACATGTTTAATGTAAATGATTATTTATTTTAATATTTTTAAATATAGAATTTAAAAAAACTTTGTTTTGTTTAATTCAATTTTTTTTAAATAAGAGAGTTAACATCCTTTAATAATTTTATGTAATAAATTGTACAATATCAATATTTAATATTAATAATTTAATATTTGGAAATAATGTTAGATAGTTAATAGGGATCACCATCCGTCAATAATTACAATCTTGAGCCCGCCAGCCCGAGATTCCACTTGTCAATTTGTATATCACAGAACTTTAGGTGTTGTTTGGAGGATATAGAACAATAGAAGCACAATTTTGAGCCCATCAGCCCAAGAACCTGCGATCCAAAAAGTGTCTAAGTATGACGTGAAGAAGTCGTACATACTTTATAAAATCCCATATCCATACTTTATAAAAGTACATATTTCAAGTGTATAATTATATTCATAAACCTAATTATAATTTCATCTTAATTTATGTTTTGTATATGATTCAATAATGCACTTAAAAATTAATATCTATATTTAATAAAAATATATGTTTAATGTAAATAATTATTTATTTTAATATTTTTAAATATAGAATTTAAAAAAACTTTGTTTTCTTTACTTCATTTTTTTTTAAATAAGAGATTTAACATCTTTTAATAATTTAATGTTTGGAAATAATATTTTTAGATAAATTTAGATAGTTTATAGGGATCACCATCCGTCAACAATCACAATCTTGAGCCCGTCAGCCTAGGAGTCCGCTTGTCAATTTGTATATCGCGGAACTCTAGATGATGTTTGGAGGACATAGAACAATAGAAACACAATTTTGAGCCCACCAACACTAGAACCCACGATCCAAAAAGTGGCTAAGTATGAAATGAGGAAGTCGTACATAATTTATAAAATCTTATGTCCATGTTTTATAAAAGCACATATTTCATGTATATAATTATTTGTTTCAATATTTTAGATCTAAAATTTAGTAATATATAATATAATTATCCTTTTATTTCTTAACTTTTATTTTAATATTTCTAAATATAATCATAAACCTAATTATAATTTCATTTTTATTTATGTTTTATATGTGATTCAATAATGCACTTATATATATATATATATATATATATATTATAAAAAATACATGTTTAATGTAAATGATTATTTATTTTAATATTTTTAAATATAGAATTTGAAAAAGTTAAGTTTTGTTTTGTTTACTTAATTTTTTTTAAATAAGAGATTTAACATCCTTTAATAATTTTATGTAATTAAATTGTACAATATTAATATTTAATATTAATAATTTAATATTTGAAAATAATGTTTTTAGATCATGTTAGATAGTTGATAGGGATCATCATCCCTCAACAATCGCAATATTGAGCCTGTGAATCCAGGAGTTCACCTGTTTATTTGTATATCGTGGAACTTTGGGTGCTATTTGGAGGACACATAACAATAGAAGCCCAATTTTGAGCCTGCCAACTCGAGAACCCGCGATCCAAAAAGTAGCTAAGTATGGAATGAAGAAATCGTACATAATTTATAAAATCTCATATCAATACTTTATAAAACTACATATTTCATGTGTATAATTATTTATTTCAATATTTTAAATCTAAAATTTAGTAATATCTAATGTACTTATTCTTTAAATTTCTTGACTTTGATTTTAATATTTTTAAATATAATCAAAAACCTAATTATAATTTCATCCTAGTTTATGTTTTATATATGATTCAATAATGCACTTAAAAATTAATATCTATATTTTATAAAAGTACATGTTCAATGTAAATGATTATTTATTTTAATATTTTTAAATATAGAATTTAAAAAAGATTTGTTTTTTAAATTTTTTAAAACAAGAGATTTAACATCCCTTAATAATTTTATGTAATTAAAATGTACAATATTAATATTTAATATTAATAATTTAATATTTGGAAATAATGCTTTTAGATGATGCTAAATAGTTGATAGGGATCGCCATCCATCAACAATTGCAATTTTGAGCTCACCAGCTCGGGAGTTCGCCTGCCAATTTGTATATCGCGGAACTCTGGGTGCTGTTTGGAGGACATGAAACAATAGAAACACAATTTTGAGCCTGCCAGCACGGGAATCCCCCTGCCAATTTGTATATCATAGAACTCTGGGTGCTGTTTGGAGGACATGGAACAATAGAAATGCAATTTTGAGCCTGCCAGCCTAGGAACACGTGATCCAAAAAGTGGCTAAATATGGAATGCAAAATCCATACATGCTTTATAAAATCTCATGTCCATACTTTATAAAAGTACATATTTAATGTGTATAATTATTTGTTTCAATATTTTAAATCTAAAATTTAGTAATATCTAACGTACTTATCCTTTAGATTTCTTGACTTTTATTTTAATATTTTTAAATATAATCATAAATCTAATTATAATTTCATCTTAATTTATGTTTAATACATGATTCAATAATGCACTTAAAAATTAATATCTATATTTTATAAAAATACATGTTTAATATAAATGATTATTTACTTTAATATTTTTAAATATAAAATTAAAAAAATGTTTGTTTTGTTTACTTCATTTTTTTTTTAAAATATGAGATTTAACATCCTTTAATAATTTTGTGTAATTAAATTGTACAATATCAATATTTAATATTAATAATTTAATATTTCGAAATAATGTTTTTAGATAATGTTAGATAGTTTATAGGGATCACCATCTGTCAACAATTGCAATATTGAGCCTTGCAATATCGAGCCAGCCAACCCGGGAGTCCACCTGTTAATTTGTATATCGCAGAACTTTGGGTGATGTTTGGAGGGCATATAACAATAGAAGCGCAATTTTGAGCCCACCAGCCCAGGAACCCACGATCCAAAAAGTGGTTAAGTATGGAATGAAGAAGCCATACATACTTTATAAAATCCCATGTCTATACTTTATAAAAGTACATATTTAATGTGTATAGCGATTTATTTCACTATTTAATATTAATAATTTAATATTTGGAAATGATGTTTTCAGATAATGTTATATAGTTGATAGGGATCACCATCCATCAACAATCACAATCTTGAGATTGTGAGCCCGGTAGTTCACCTATCAATTTGTATATCACAGAACTTCGAGTGTTGTTTGGAGGACACAAAACAATAGAAGCGCAATTTTGAGCCCGCCAGCCCGAGAACCCGCGATCCAAAAAGTGGCTATGTATGGAATGAGGAAGTCGTACATACTTTATAAAATCCCATGTCCATACTTTAGAAAAGTACATATTGAATGTGTATAGTTATTTATTTCAATATTTTAGATCTAAAATTTAGTAATATCTAATGTACTTATCCTTTAGATTTCTTGACTTTTATTTTAATATTTTTAAATATAATCATAAACATAATTATAATTTCATTTTAATTTATGTTTCCTATTTGATTCAATAATGCACTTAAAAATTAATATTTATATTTTATAAATGATTATTTATTTTAATATTTTTAAATATAGAATTTAAAAAATCTTTGTTTTGTTTACTTTAATATTTTAAAGTAAGAGATTTAACATCTTTTAATAATTTTATGTAATTAAATTCTACAATATCAGTATTGGATATTAATAATTTAATATTTGGAAATAATGTTAGATAGTTGATAAGGATCACCATCCGTAAAAAATCGCAATCTTGAGCCCGCCAACCCTAGAGTCCGCTTGTCAATTTGTATATCCAAGAACTCTGGGTGTTGTTTGGAGGACACAAAACAATAGAAGCACAATTTTGATCTTACCAGCCCGAAAACTGACTATCCAAAAAGTGGCCAAGTATGGAATGAGCAAGTCGTACATATTTTATAAAATGCCATGCCCATACTTTATAAAAATACATATTTAATGTGCATAATTATTTACTTCAATATTTTACATCTAAAATTTAGTAATATCTAACGTACTTATCCTTTATATTTCTTGACTTTTATTTTAATATTTTTAAATATAGTCATAAACCTAATTATAATTTGATCTTAATTTATGTTTTGTATATGGGTGAAATCACGAAGGTGGGTTACACTTTCGTGACAATCGGGTCTCCAAAATTTCTAAAAACCTTTTTTCGGCCGAACTAAAAATATTTTTCGGCTGAAAGATAATAGTTTCGGCCAAACTATTTTTCGGCCGAAACACTGAACGTCAAATCGAACGGTGCAATAACTGCCCCCTCGATTTGCGTGTAGAAATTTGGTCGGCTGGATATTTTCTTTCCAGCAATAAATTTTCGGCCGAAAGATAGTTCGACCAAAATATTATTCGGCTGAACTATCTTTCGGCCAAACTATCGTTCGACTGAAAGATGGGTTATATATTACCCACAGATCGATTGATGGTGTTTTCGTAAAATTTTTGGCCAAATCGCCTGTGCGAGAGCTCTAGTCTGTGAGGTCGCCGAGCGTATTTTTGTGTGGTCGTCGAGTGCCTATGGAGGACGTCGGCAGGTCGCGAGGTCACAAGGAGGTCGCAGTGGTTGTGGAGAGGTTGCAGAGGTCACAGGGGTGGTGGAGAGGTCGCAAGGGTCGTGGTGGGGAGGTCGCACGGGTCGCACAGGTAAGTTTCATCCATCGCACTTCGCAGTGTTGGAACTTAACTTGATTGGTCTAGTCAATTAAATTTTTTGTTTGATAATTGAATTTCACTTGGTCAAAAAAAGATCTATTGCAAATCCAGAATATAGATTTCTTTGGGTCTCCGTTAAAATTTCATTAAAAATATGAAGTTTGTAAACGTCAATGGTCGTTGCAGAATTTATTGGCATCGGTGTAACTAGAGAGGCGTCATAGACTCAAACTAAAATTTAATGTGAAATGGTTATGGTCACTGCATTTTTTTTAATTGAATTCCATATGGGTGAGATACTATTTTAATGCAATTCCCAAGTTGAATTTCTTTTGTTCGATTGTATAATAATTACAATTCCAAATCTTAAAAGTTTATGGATGCTACAGAATCCTTTGGAAATCTAGGAAACTAGAAATGGTATAATCTACTGTTGAATTTAATTGAAATTCAGATTTGGATTCTCGTATAGTCGCTTCATATTATTACATCCTTCTTAAATTATGATTTTAGTATTGTAAGTGGCAGTTGTGGTTGGTTCTAGTTGTGTGTAGAGATAGTTTCTATTGTGATCCTAATTCCTTCTTTACAACTGCTAGTGTGTACTCAATGTTATCTATTAGTCCTTATATTCTTCGCCAAGTCATTATACTAGAGTGATTGTTATTTTCCTTCATCGTGGAATTTACTATTGTTTCATCCATCGTACTCCCACTGTTTCCATCCACAGGACATGTAGTCACGAAAGGTTTAAATTATGTCCTTTAGAGGTCATATCCCCACAATACCCACTAAATAAACCTTCCAGGGAAGACCAGAATTAAACAATGGACCAGAATGTTCAGAATTTGAATGTTCATAAACAACGGACCAGAATTAAATAAAATATATACACAGGTCGTTAATTTGAATGTTCGACTAGAATTAAATAAAATACATGCACAGATTGTTAATTTTGCAGGTTCATAAACAACCATAGAGCATTTATCTTTTAACAAAAGTTGGTCTAAAAAAAACTAGTTAAGTTAAGTACAAAATCCTCTTAGCAAAATCCGTGGATGCTTGCAATTACTTAAATAGTTTTTAATGCTTACTACATTATAATAATTAAAAATGATTTTTTGCTCCGTGTTTTAGAAAGTCTATGGCATCCCCTCCCACTGTTTCCATCCACAGGATAGGTAGTCACGAAAGGTTTAAATTCTGTCCTTTAGAGGTCATATCCCCATGATACCCACTAAATAAACCTTCCAGGGAAGACCGGAATTAAATAAAATACATGCACAGGTCGTTAATTTGAATGTTCATAAACAACAGACCAGAATTAAATAAAATACATGCACAGGTCGTTAATTTGAATGTTCGACCAGAATTAAATAAAATACATGCACAGGTTGTTAATTTTGTAGGTTCATAAACAACCATAGAGCATTTATCTTTTAACAGAAGTTGGTCTAAAAAAAAACTAGTTAAGTACAAAACAATTTCACCCAAAACTAGTTAAGTACAAAAAAATTTCACCCAACAGTAGGTATCCAATGTAGATACCACCCCTAAATAGGGCTATGAGGAAGCCAGGAAGCCACTAGGTGCTTCACTCTCTCTCTCAAGCCCACCCATTTTCCTTAGTATTTAGCAAATTTACTCAAAGAACTTTGATACATGATTCACTCTCTCTCAACCCCATTAGTTTCCTTTTATGCTCAGTGAATTTTCTCCTTAAGCACCTCATCTGGAGCTGATCAAACAACCATGGCACTGTCTTCAATTACTGCAATAAATCATTTTGGGATGTATAATATCTCACATGACAAAACTATGTTTTTTTCCAAAT
>JASDQU010370846.1:58904-69407 GCA_032191745.1 Picea mariana
ATCAAAGATATTGTAAACTTTAACCATTCTTCTAATTTTGTAATTCATATAAATATTAATAAAAATGAGTATATAAAATGTGTATAGTACAAAGTTCTTTTATGTTGTTATTTAGTTTTTGTTTTATTTGTAATATTTTGAATTATTGTAAATTGGTATTAGAGCATGTAATATTAAGGATCTCCATTTATTTTTATTTTATCTTAGATAAGGATCCACTCCTTCTTTATTTGGCTTATGTCGCTTAACAAATATTTTCTCCCTTCTTATTAGGCTTTTGTGATGTCTAAGATGGATGTTGTAAGACCCTCGCTTAGAGGGATGCATGACACCTCCATCGCATCGACGTGGATGGGCAATTTAGATGACCAAGATGCCCTGGCAAGAGGCAAGGTGCATATTTTGGGGTTGCCAAGGAAACTTCAGATAGATTAGGCACTCCTGTGCATGAAGATGATGTATCAGAGATGGAGTCAAGTTGGATGCACCAAGTAGTTGAACAGACTTGACTAGAGACTTGAGGAGTTAATGTGCCAAGATTTATACAGATTGGTTGAGTGGGCATTCTTTACTTGGGGGTCGCGATGGGGAAGTCAAGGTGCCTTCGTGCATAAGTTTCCATAGGTTGTGATCGTGCATTGCACTTTTTGGGTGTAGTCTCTTGGTGACCGGAATTGGATCTTGGAAAATATTTGAAAATTTTGAAAATAAATATGTTTCATTTCATTTCATTTTATTTTTGTCTTCTTGACAAATTGGATGTGGAATCAAACATATGTGATCATTGGCCTTCCAAAGTTATCCCATTAAAACAATGAGGATTGTAGTGAAGGAAATAAAAATGAAGGGAGATGCAAGGAGAAAGGGAGAGGGACAGTGGCGGAAATAAAATCTCGAGGAGGGCAACCTACTTGAGATTAAGTGGACGAAGGAGTTAACTCGTCTGTTCACTATAAGCAAAGGTGTCTCTGAGCCATGTCCGACTGTAGTTTTGATCTTCACGGTAAGTAACAATTCACAGAGTGTGTGCATATCTCACTCCTATGTAATTTTCTTTTGAACATAATAAAATATCTAGTGAATGTTTGGTTTTCAAAGTAGAACCTTGTATCATGTTTGTTTTTCCTCTGCAATCTATTGGGTATGCTATTGTGAATAGTTATTGAGATCTTCATTGAGTTATGATTCCATTTTAATGCTTGATCACTAATTAACCTAGTCTATTGTTAAGTGGAAGATAATTTATTTTAAATGTTGCACAGTTTTTGGAGGGGAAACATAAATCTACTTCATTGAATTTTCCACTGGAGTCAGTCATTAAAAACATAAAAAAAAAAATTATTCCGCAATATTCATCCATGTTGGTGAATTGAGTGGACTCTTAGTCCCTCAATTACAGATCATATAGTATCAAAGAAGGTTTCGAAGGCTTGGAGAACACCTGCATGGTAAACACCTATAGCCAGTACCACAACAGTTGACAAGCATTGTTGCCAGACCTACAGTGAACCAGGGTACCATCAATGGCGGGGCATCATTATGAAGAAGATGACAGGGAAGACTCAAAGGTCATATTGGCTCAGCTGGAGAAAAACATTGCTACATTGACAAAGTTGGTGACACAACTGATGGTAATGAAGGGTAAGGAAGTGCACTTAGTAGAGACTGAGCATGAAGAATACAAGGTTGACCCATAAGGTTCCAAAGGAAAGATGCTTGGAAACTCAGGTTATGGAAACAACGTTTCTTCATTTTCCAATATTCCTTTATGTTGGACACACGAAATAAGATAAACATGGAATGCAATTATTACTTGATATTATACACATATATACATTATTATGACCGTTGGATTAATATTCCAAGGTCTCTTGGAATCCCGATGATGTTTCCTATTACTTGACTATTCATATTATGTCAAGTAAGTAAACCAAAAGAATTATGTTTCCAACATTCCCCCCTTAATCCGAAGGGGTGTATGTGAGTCCAAGGTGAGAGCTGATATCTGAAAGTGGGAAGCTGAAGTTTGGAAGTGTGCATATGTTGATGGTTGAATGTGCTCTTTGGATTTGGTGGTTTTGGGATGACCACAAACCGAATGGTGATGGTGTTTTAAGGAAGACCACAAACCAATTTGGTGGTTTAAGGATGGCCACAAACTCTGGAACCCTGCTCTAGGCTCAATGGTTCTCGAAACATTTCCTAGGTTAGATAGAAGTTGAAGTTGATATCTTCTGCTAATTGGAAGTGCTCTCAAATGTTGGTTTAAAGGTGACCATAAACTATGATGTAGAAGGAGTTGAAAGTATTTTACCAAGTGGAGGTTTAAGTAAAAGCACTAACATAGAAGAAGTTGTAAGTCTTCTACTAAGTGGTGGTTTAAGGAAAACCACAAACCAATCATGCTTGTTTGTTTTTGCTCGACTGATAGGACTTCGAAACTGGAATCATGACTGTCAATCATTCATGTTGTTCCCCTCTGTCAGGGACAAGGTGAGAAGATGCAAATCCTTTCTCTGCAATATGCATCAATACTCAAGAGTGAATTCGTCGGTATGACTGGTATATCTTCTTGATTATTGATGACCATCGCCAATAAGTCATCCACCCATAGTGGTTCTTTAATTTTGTAGTTGTCTTTCATTTGAAACACTTATCCAAAGGATGATTGTGTTGTCCACAATGCTCACAAGGATGAAGATTGAAGCATCGATCTTCCATGTGGCCAAATCGTTGACAATTTTGGCATATCAGAATCTTCTCTTGAATTGGAGTAGGTGAATTTGAAATTTCTTGAAGCAATCCAACACTCTAAAACTGGATTGGTTTGGTGTAATATAGATTAAGAAAGGTGACATCATTTTCATATCCGATACTTGTTCTATGATTTTTATTTCTAATTTCTTCCCAAGGTTTGATGATTTGATTGGAAAGAGGAAGTTGCACTTCTGGATCTATCTTACTAAGTTTCTCCTGCCTGGTTGTTTCTCTGAATCAACCTCATCATCTTCATCGTCTTCGAATATAGGGTTCTGAACAAGGATGAGTTCAGAATGTTGTCGGAGATTCTTTATTTCAAGTACATCATGAAGAAGATGAGTCTGAGTTTGCAGCAGTGTTTCTTTAGCTTCTGAAACTTGCAAGCAGGTCACAACAGACTGCATAGTTGTTTTGTACATGGTGACTATATTGTCCATAGAAGACATGATTAGAGTGTTTAGTAACTCTAACATTTCCTCAACTCGAGACATTTAAAGACATATTTAGACATCAAAGGTTTCTTGCAACTCCACCCTGACTTTACAATGAAAACTCAACTATGGAGACAACAAATGAAGGGTGTCATATTCTACCGAAAATACACCTGTTTACAATAAAAATACAAGTCAACCTATAGAGAAAAAATATTTGTATGTATATCTTAATTTTGGTGAATGTATTCAATGGTGGGCACCTCACAAAAAAGAAATTGTGAAATGGCATTATGAAAGAGATATCATCATATGTTCTTGGATCAAGTGAACTCTATTCTCACAACGGTTGCAGAGACACCTTGTTGTAGGTTGCAATGGATACTAATATGATTCCCACTACGCACAAGCAACAAAATGACTCCAAACGAGAGGCTGGAAATAAAAGAGTAGTTTGAAGGGATTCTAAGTCCTTTTAGGAATTATGGGATTGCATGGATACAATATGCCTTCTTTCTTGAACCTCCAATAAAAAACCTAAAAATTGGAGCCATTTATGTTGTTAGATTATAACCAGCTGTGTGCGATACAATTTCCATGCCTTTGTTATGACACATGTGATGATGATTCCAATGTTTTGGTGGACAACGATTATGAGATTGGGGAGGTGATTGGGCGAGGACTATTGGGAGTAGTGCACACATGAATTCACTTGAAAAATATGCTCATAGGTCACCCAACACCTTAATGTTCTAAGCATTATGCCACTGTATAAAACCAAAACTACTAAAAATACTTTTCATAGGTGCTCAACAATCATCTCACTGATACTCAAGGATAAATCCACCAATTCTCTCTTAGAAACAAACAACACGGAGGCACTAGCATTTCTGCTAATGGGTCGTCTCAAGATAAGTCATGCGTTTCTCACAAAACTAGGTGGACACGAATTTTCAAATCCACGGGTTGTGAGCTGGCCAAGGTCGATAGGATCGAACCTGTAGACATCACAATGAAGACAAGATATTTTCTTTCTCCAAATCCGATGGTATCTCGGACTTGGCATTGTTTCCCAGGGTACTGTTTCTTTACATTTTTAATACTTAAAAAGCCAAGATCAGGAAAATGGATTGACTTCCCCAGAATGAAATTGAAGGCCTTGAAGACAGTGCTCTGTATGGAAAAATTGAAAGAACCAAGAGTTTATTGGCGTATGCATGCATCAGCTCACTATCCAATAACGATAAAAAACTCAAACTATTTATGTAGAGCTTATTGGCCTAGAGGAGTGAAGGAACCAGTTGCTACTGGTTTACAAGAAAATATCTGAATTCCCATGCCACCAAAAAATGGTTGTCCATGCACTCCAGCGCCACATCAACCACGAGTTTACAAATATTCCTATGGGTCAGGCGATGGATGTTGCTACTGCTTATAACAATAATAAACTATGGAGAGGAGTGACTGCTACAACGTTTTCGACAACAAAACCCTACTATATGATTTTAGGGTCTAAATTTCTCCAATGGGCTAATTTTCCATGGTTTTCAAAAAACAATTCACCAATTTCCATTTTTTTCTAAAAACCGAAATTTCATAGAATAAAATTATTTTACCTTAAAAATCCCCAAAATTTTATAGAACTATATAAAATCCTGAGAAATTTGAATATTTTTTCAAAACTATGGCCAAACATTTTACATTTGCATATTGAGGACTAGTAAGATTAGCCCATATTTCTATATTTTAATACAAATTTCCATCCTTAAAATTATCCCTTCCTACTCTTTCAACTAGAAACCCTAGACCAGTGGCTTGATGCAAAGGACAGTGCTCTGAAAGGGGTGTCGTATTTTCCTTCAGGGAGTATGATCAACTGCCTCACTGCAACTTTGCTTATGCAATGCCAAGTTATGAAGTTGAAGTGGCGATTGTTGGTTTCATGGCCGAATGACCTCAAATGCCAATGAATGTTGATCTTCTGCTCAAGGAACAACCACATTCAGAGGAGGGAAAGGTGTCTCAAAACAAATCAAACTTTGGATACTCTTCAATGAGCCAACCATCTCATTTTTTTCTGAGGAAGATGACAGAGGAATTTTTGCACGTGTGAGGACAAACTTGCAGACTGACATGCATAACGTCAGATGTGTTTCACACAGGAAGGGAAATGAAAACACTCAACTCTAATACCATTGTTGGACAATAAGATAAAGATAAGCGTTAGATGCATTTATTACTTGATATGATACACACATATATACATTATTATGACCGTTGGATTCATATTCCAATGTTTCTTGGACTCCTGATGGCATTTCCTATTACTTGACTATTCATATTATGTAAATTAAGTAACCTGAAAGGATTATGTTTCCAACACTTTCAAAGTTGAAACAAAGCTTGAAATACCCATGTATGATGTAAAAACTAATGTTGAGGTGTTGGATAGTTGGTTGAAACAATTGGAAGTTTACTTTGAGATTTATCAAGTCCAAGAAACATAAAAAATTTCCTTTACATGTTTGAAGATGACTGAACATGCTTTGCTATGGCGAGAGAGTTATGTGGATGCACTGAGGATAGGCAAGAAGCCCATGGTGATGAAATGGGAGGGATTCAAAGCATTATTGAAGTCACAATTCTATCCCATAGGTTACGAAGAGGAAAAACTCATGGAGTGGTAGTACCTTCGGCAAGAATAAGGACAAAGAGTGCAAGAATACACTTCTGAGTTTAGGAGGAAGGTCATTCGGTTTGGTATCTCTATGGAAGAGCCAATAGTGGTGATGAAGTATCTGACAGACAGTTAGCTTAGGTTGATGGATAGTTGGTATGGATTGTTGGTTTTCATTGAGGTCAAGCATTGGAGAGTGATATTGTATATTGATGTCAACCCTTGGAGAGTGATATTGTAGATTGATGTCAACCCTTGGAGAAAGTTTGGTAGAACAAAGGTTTGGGTAATGGACCCAAGGTTATTTCATATATAATGGTATGAGTTTTAATATATTTGAAGGTAATACTATTATATATGGATAGTACATGTCATTCCATTTCCGGTGGTATGTGTAATGTCACATAATTCCTCACGATTAGAGAGTTATGGAGATGAGAAGTTGGAGAACCCAGGTTTGGGTAATGGACGCAAGTTTGTTTGATGGATAATCGTATGATTTTTGATATATTTGAAGGAAAAACTATTCTATATGGATAGTACATGTCATTCCATTTCTAGTGGTATGTGGAACGTCACATAACTCCTCACGGTTAGAGAGTTATGACCATGTGAAGTTGGAGAAGCCTCGTGAGTCATCTAAAAGCCCAAAAGGTCAAAGTAGTAAAAGTGGTTTAAGAGATTTTTAGAAGGTAAGTAATAAAGTTAAGTGATGAGTGTACTATAATTCAAAGTGAATACAAAAGAAATTATTTAAATAATAAAGTTAATGGAGAAATTACTAAGTTGACAAGTGGTTAGAAGTGGGTTAGCCTTAAAATAAGGAAAGTGGTTTAAGATGGTTAGAAGGTAACCCCTTGAGGTAAAGTGAAGTGATGAGTGTACTATAAGTCAAAGTGGATACAAAATAAACTATTTAGATGATAAAGTTAATGGATAAATTACTAATTGGACAAGTGGTTAGAAGTTGGTTAACCCTAAAATAAGGAAAGTGGGTTAAGATGGTTAAAACTAGGTAACCCCTTGAGGAAGCTACATGAAAGTATAAATAAGACGAAAGGATCTCTCATTTTATATCACATTTGAGCATATTGAATATCTACATGTGACTGAGGTAACCGAAGGATATATAACTTGAATTTCAGAGAGAAGGTGAAGTAAAGAAGGCCAAAATTCAAGGGAGGATAAATTCTCTTGATGATGCTTTCTAACGTATGTTATTTACAGGTCATCTCACCATTTTCGCAATAAATTTTTTTCTAGAATGATTCAGACTGTGAAATTGATAGGGCATTAAGAAAAAATATCCAAGTAGTTGTGGTAAGAATTTCATCTTGTGGGTCGTTGTAGTTTTGGAGTTAAACTCCATGGAAAATAGGGTTTCTGGCTAGTTTTGAAACTAGTATAAAACAAGTGTTTCGGGTAAAAACGTCATAAATTCTTCATAACAGATCCAAATTAAGTAAGAATTTTTTTTTGGTTAGATTATAGTCTGTAGTAGTCTGTGTAAAATTTTCATATCAATACAACAAATATTTCGTGCGGGGCACGCTCTACAAGTTTGCTTTCTAGAATAAGCTAGAATTCAACAAGGTATGTCATTTTTKCTATAACTCCTTTTCTGAGAGGTTCCAAGTAGTGAAACCTAGAGGRATTGCATAAAACACAATAAAGAACATTGTGTACTATTTTCAGATCTTTATTCATTACAGGTACAYAGTTATGATTATTTCAAGTTAGGATTGTTGACTAATCCAAAACTAAGAAAAAATATCCAAGTAGTTGTGGTAAGAATTTCATCTTGTGGGTCGTTGTAGTTTTGGAGTTAAACTCCATGGAAAATAGGGTTTCTGGCTAGTTTTGAAACTAGTMTAWAACAAGTGTTTCGGGTAAAAACGTCATAAATTCTTCATAACAGATCCAAATTAAGTAAGAATTTTTTTTTGGTTAGATTATAGTCTGTAGTAGTCTGTGTAAAATTTTCATATCAATACAACAAATATTTCGTGCGGGGCACGCTCTACAAGTTTGCTTTCTAGAATAAGCTAGAATTCAACAAGGTATGTCATTTTTGCTATAACTCCTTTTCTGAGAGGTTCCAAGTAGTGAAACCTAGAGGAATTGCATAAAACACAATAAAGAACATTGTGTACTATTTTCAGATCTTTATTCATTACAGGTACACAGTTATGATTATTTCAAGTTAGGATTGTTGACTAATCCAAAACTAAGAAAAAATATCCAAGTAGTTGTGGTAAGAATTTCATCTTGTGGGTCGTTGTAGTTTTGGAGTTAAACTCCATGGAAAATAGGGTTTCTGGCTAGTTTTGAAACTAGTCTAWAACAAGTGTTTCGGGTAAAAACGTCATAAATTCTTCATAACAGATCCAAATTAAGTAAGAATTTTTTTTTGGTTAGATTATAGTCTGTAGTAGTCTGTGTAAAATTTTCATATCAATACAACAAATATTTCGTGCGGGGCACGCTCTACAAGTTTGCTTTCTAGAATAAGCTAGAATTCAACAAGGTATGTCATTTTTTCTATAACTCCTTTTCTGAGAGGTTCCAAGTAGTGAAACCTAGAGGGATTGCATAAAACACAATAAAGAACATTGTGTACTATTTTCAGATCTTTATTCATTACAGGTACATAGTTATGATTATTTCAAGTTAGGATTGTTGACTAATCCAAAACTAGTCATGTCAGACTAAAGTAAAGTTTGATGAAAATGATAGTCTCTTGTTGTTAAAGTTAATGAAGGTTTGTAGGTATGTGATCATATACACTAGGTCTATTACAAAGTTACAAATCATATTTGGATGATGAAATTGATGAGGGCTTTTGGTTGAGGTACATGTTGGGTACATGGTTGAGATAAGTAGTTGATGAGTTGGCACATACATAAGGTGTATAGTTGATGATGTTGGTACATTTTGATGAGTCATAGTTGATGAGTAGTTGATACATGATTGGTACATACTTGGTACATGGTTGGAGGCACTTGTTATTTATATTTTTGACACATGGTTTATGAATGATGTAGCATACTTGTATTGGTATCTTATTATAAGCACATATTGATCTTGGTGATGATTATGAGTTGTTGTGTTATGCTTGGTTGATGCACTTCTTTGAGATTTATTTTGGTGATTGATCTGATTTGGTTGATAAGATTGATGAGACAGGTTGTTGTGATAGGTTTTTTGGACAGGTTGTTGTGACAGGTAATTTATATAGGTTTGGAGCATGGTTGATGCACTTGTTCATGGTACAGGTTTTGTATAGGTTTCGTGCATGGTTGATGCACTTGTTCATGGTACAGGTTTTGTATAGGTTGGTGCATGGTTGATGCACTTATTTATGGTACAGGTTTATTACAGGTTGATTGGTACAGGTTTACAACAACATATCTTGTTAGAACTCCGTAAATCTGTTCGGCTGTTAAACAAATGACGAAGGTAACTTTTTCAAGCAACTTTGAGACCCGAAACTAGCATTTCATATCTAGAGAGGTCTCTCTCGGAAATGGCACAGTCTCCGTGCAGGACATGACTTTGAAAATGATGGCTAGATTTAACACCTTTGATATAATGGGTTCTGGTTATATTGGCACAAGAAAGTAAGACTTGGGCTATGGAGTCGATTTGAGGAAATGACAGAGACAAATGAGTTGGTGACCGAACTTGAGAGGATAAGGCTAGGTAAGAAACAACCTTCAGTGTAAAACTATAATGTAGGGTAGGATAAATTACAGGAAGTAACTCGGAGAAACGCTACGGGCGAATTCAGAGCTAGCTTTAGAAGAAAATGTTTTGTCTAAGTGGTGCGAACAAGGGGCACTGTACAACAAATCCACAGGTTCAAAAATTTGTTCCAAAATAGACAGAAAAAGATATGAATAAAAGATGACATGAAGCACATACGTAAAGAGAGAAAACACAATACATCCAAATACTATTGGACACACCTACCACACTTAGAGGGGGGGTGAATGAGTGTGGGGATCTTTTTCCCAAAACTTCCCTCTTGCACAAAAACTCATCAATTAGCATTCAACATTTATTCATTACCCATTATTGTCATTTATAACCAGTTAGATGTGAGAACATATCAGCAACATATATCAGCAATATATCATCAACAAGTCATCACCATAATGAACACAAAGAACACAAGATGTATGTACAATTTTCTTTTTATTACGGAATACAATCCTTGGGGTTTATCAGCAACAACTGAATAGAGTACAAATCTACAAGAGAACTAGCTCTATATGCAAGACTCAGCTTGCATTCTTAGCACCAACTGAGATGAGGCAACAATCCTCAACAAATATCAATCTGTACCATAAACAAGAGCATCAACCATGCACCAACCTGTGCCAAACAACCTGTAATCAACCTGTACCATAAACAAGTGCATCCAACCATGTACCAATTATATACCAATCATGTGTCAACCACTCATCAAAAATGACTCATCAATATGTACCAACATCATCAACTATACACCTCATGTATGTGCCAACTCATCAACTACTTGTCTCAACCATGACTAGTTTTGGATTAGTCAACAACTAACCTGAAATAATCATAACTTGGTACTTGTACTGAATAAAGATATGAAACTGATAC
>JASDQU010370847.1:3440-15986 GCA_032191745.1 Picea mariana
TGGAAAAATTACATGTGTCTTGCTCTTGGCTTTTCATATAGAAAAGCAAACCAAAAGCAGCAGCAGAACAATTATTTCTTGAGGCTTACTGCCTTGTAAATATAAAACTATATTATGTCTTTTGACACTGAATAATATCCACACAAACTATTAGACTTGTCAATTACTATTCTAGAGTGTTGTTCAACCTATGTATAGGATCTATGATGAGAATATAAAGTTAACTAACAAAACTAGAGGAGAAATTAGCAGCAGCAGTACAATTATTTCTTGAGGCTTACTGCCTTGTAAATATAAAACTATATATGTCTTTTGACACTGAATAATATCCACAAAATCTATGAGACCTGTCAATTACTATTTTATTCTAGAGTGTTGTTCAACCTTTATATAGGATCTATGATGAGAATATAAAGCTAACTAACAAAACTAGAGGAGAAATTAGACTTGAGGAGAAGGTACATTGTCCTCAGAACCTGTGGAATTCCATAGCCCCTAGTTGAAGCTAAGCCTTGCTGTCTCTGCCAGAAGGGTAACTTTTTCTTCTCAAGTGCTTTAATATGGAGTTGGATGTAGTCGAGCTGCAGAGAAATTTCGTTATTGACAGTTTGTCTGTCTGTCATTGCCTTGCTTAGGAGCGACTTCACATCGTTATTGCCAGTTTGTCTGTATGCCATTGCCTTGCCTAGGAGCGACTTCACATGCCAGTACAAATCAACAATGCGGTCGTATTTAGAGCGATGTAGATTTTCTTATCTTAAGTGCTTTTTTAATATTAAATATTTTTGAATTGGATAAATAATTGGAATCAAATTTTTAATGGTTAAATAGAATGGTTTTTTATTTTAAGTTATCTAGTCTATTGGAATCAAATTTTTAATGGTTAAATGGAATGGTTTTTTATTTTAAGTTATCTAGTCTATATTGTATTTTTAATGACAAAAATACATGTTCCTTTGTATTGGCGTCAGACCAAAAGCCACAGGATAACAATTATTTCTTGATGTGCCTTGTAAATATAAAACAATATTCTGTCTTTTGACACTGAACAATATCCACAAATACTACGAGACTTGTCATTTACTATTCTAGAGTGTTGTTCAACGTGTATATAGGATCTATGATCAGAATATAAAGCTAAGTAAGAAAATAGAGTGTTGTTCAGCGTGTATATAGGATCTATGATCAGAATATATAAAGCTAAGTAAAAAAATATAAGAAATTAGACTTGAGGAGAGGGGACATTGTCCTGTGGAATTCCATCACTAGGGTCGTTGGAATTCCATCACTAGGGTCGTTGAAGCTAAGTCTTGCTGTCTTCTCTGATAGAAGAGTAAGCGTAACTTTCTGATCCAGTGCTTACTCTTCTCTGATAGAAGAGTAAGCGTAACTTTAATATGGAGTGGGATGTAGTCCAGCTGCATGTAACTTTCTGGTCCAGTGCTTTAATCTGGAGTTGGATGTAGTCCAGCTGCAGAGAATTTTGTTATTGCCAGCTTGTCTATCTGTTGGAACTGAATAACCAACCCCCGTGTTGCAATACCCTCAACCTTGCTCTGTCTTAAATTACTTGTCCTGCAACAGACTGCCTTGGATTATGTTCACTGGTATGAATGACGGAGTAGAGCTATATTCCTTTCCACCTGCAGCATGGCCCGAGTAGTACCAACCTCGACTCCAGTCCGCATTGATTCTTCGCTTGTGCGTTGCTCTCGTCTTCGACCTCGACCATACTGTCCAACATATCACTCGAATAAACCACATGAACCAGATTGAAGTAGTGTGTTGTCATATTAATGGGTAGTATGTGAGATGGTTGGGCATTGTTCCCGGTGGAGTGTTGGAGCTCGTGCTGGCTTGACATGTGGTTGGTGCTAAGCTCCTGCTTTGTTATTAAATGAGGCAAGTTTTTTTTCTTTTAAACAAATAATTTTTTAAACATATATTTCTTAATGTTTTTAGAAAAAAAAAAACTACATTAATCATTTTAATATTTTCAGATTTTCATATATATATATATATATATATATATATATATATATATTTTAAATTTTTAAGTGGTAATTTTTATAATTTTTAGGTGGTGAGAATGGTTATTAAAAATGCTAAAAAAAAAAATAAAAAAGTCATAAAATAATCATTTCAATTTTTCAAATAACAAACCAAATCCCATAATTGGTGGTGAAAATGGTTATTAAAAATGTTTAAAAAAATCTGCAACAATCATTTTAATATTTTCAATTTTTTAAATAACAAAACAGATCCATCATTCAAACATAACTTCTCTGTAAAAAAAMTCAAAAGTTTAATTTCTTCGCCTCAATTTATTTCTTATTATAAAAAATACATTCAACATATTACCAACAAACCAAATTCTTTTTCGAAGTGGACTAAAGCTTAAACTACTTTGGATATGAAAAATAGGAGGTATAATAACTTGGATTTCTTATCGACCTTACATCCATCACTTAGAAATCCAGAGGCAAGCCATTGCACAAGATTCACACACAAATAATAGTTTGTATTACTTAATAGACAAATGGAGGTTACATATATAGCATGTAGATCGCTGACTCCTAGCAATCTAGATCCTAAGAAAGTGGATCTGATTAGCTAAAAATAGTAAACCTAGAAACTCACAGTTACAACAGTCATAGTTAACCTAGAAACTCACAGTTACACAGCTGTAAGCATTATCTCTAACACCCTCCCTTAATGCTTACATTACAAATATCACAATCACAAATTACAAAACATAACAAAAGGTTACAACACAAATTTTGTCATGTCTGTCTCACTGGTCCTCATATGCAGTTACACCCATCTTTGAACTTCATAGACACGCTCTTTCTCTCCATCGTCTTCGAGCTACCACTTCATACATCACAAATACAACCGCTTCCGACCATCTTTGAAGTATCTATAGGATCAACGATTCTAAACTACCCCGAAGAATAGTCTCGATACTGAAACAATCAGTAATCAATCTTACAAAATGACATTTTTACACACACTCATCAATACAATGATAACCTTTAACTAATGATCTTGAAGCATCGAAATACAACAAAAATCTCCAGCTTTTAACAGACTTCAAACTAGTTATGCGTTCGTTCTTATAGCTCCAAAGAACATCTAGAACTACATACCTGAGTTATATCACTCTATTCTTTGAGTGGTTCTTGACAATATAATTTTACAAACAAAAAATAATATAACATACACAAATCAAATCACACTATATGTAACACTACAACAAATCTACCAAACCAACTCAAACACTTGCCGAACATAAAGTCCACCCATTGCAGCGGGAATCAGAGTTTTGGTAGAGAGAAAATTGAACCTTGTTGTTGACACCAAAGCAGATCTGGTGTTAATAAACATGTTTTACAGCAATCAACAGATTTGGTAAGCAGTCATTGGCTACTAAGGAATGAGCAGGCTGCAAGCTTCCAAATCTTAAAAACGTGAGGTGAGCGCAGGTGATGTGACAGATCTCTTTTCTTCCACGCAGCTGTCACTGATCAACGAATGCACAGGCGTCTAACCTCTCACAGTTTGATCAGCAAATATTTGGGTAGTGATACCCTCGTCAGTTCTCCTACGCAGTGGTCCTTTATTCACAAGGAGAGTCTCCCGCAACAATCTCACAAAACACACAGAAAATTTAGAAATTCAAACCCTCTAACCTAATCTAATCCTACATCGAAATCAACTTATCACTCTTCTCTCATCTTCCAACCCCTCTCGTGAGAGATTCAAGGCGGTCCTTGCTTTGATACCAACTTAGAAATTGAGAGGGAAGCCATTGCACAAGATTCACACACAAAAAATAGTTTGTATTACTTAATAGACAAATGGAGGTTACATATATAGCATGTAGATCACTGACTCCTGGCAATCTAGATCCTAAGAAAGTGAATCTGATTAGCTAAAAACAGTAAACCTAGAAACTCACAGTTACAACAGTCATAGTTGAAACTCACAGTTACAACAGTCATAGTTAACCTAGAAACTCACAGTTACAATAGTTGTAAGCATTATCTCTAAAACCATCTCCCTATAGTGTGCATAGGTATTATTATACCTACAGTGGCATGGTATATAGCGATCGATCAACTGTTGACTGCATATTAATCTAACTGCGGACCAAAAATTTGTGACCTATAGTGTGCATAGGTATTATTATACCTGCAGTGGCATGGTATATAGTGATCGATCAACTGTTTACTGCATATTAATCTAACCGCGGACCAAAAATTTGTGAAAGTTTATTAAGGTGTGACATTAAAATTTGTGAAAGTTTATTAAGGTGTGACATTGTAAATGGATTTTTTTAGTTTTTAAAATTATGTGAAAACATTTTTTTAAGGATGTTTTTGTTATTTAATTGAATTCTTTATTAATGATTGTAAATACAAACCCGCTGCAGATATATTAGCATTCACTATGGGATTGATGGGGCATTAGGTCCCACAGAGAGTTTCATACATGTCGAGCACCTTTAAGAGCTTTTTACTAGACTTTTTATTCATGGCCAAGGATTTTCTAAAGAAGTTTATGGAGTGAGTTAATTTGGGAGTAATTTTCCCTTCAGAGTTACTTTTCCACAGGTTTTTTGGCTGTCCGTTTTTAAATTTCTAGCCAATCCAAAATTCTAATCGATTTTCTGAGCATCTGAGTTGGTTTAAAATGTGACATAACCACTGGAATAAAGCTCTGAAATGCATGGAACATTGATCCATGAAAAACTCTGACTACCCCTGAAAAATTTGATAGGATTCAAGCCTATTTCTTTACCTGAAAAACGAAACTCCCAAGAGAATATTACTTCGCCCCTTGATAAGGTCAGCGGAACATAAATCGCTGACATTGTGAAAGCCCCTGATTCTGCACATTACACATTGCAATTATTTACCTTGGCCGCAGGTATTGTGCATGTTGATGCTATGCACACTTGTTGTAAATTAAACGGCATGTCATTGATGGATAATTCCAACTGCAAGATGGCATAGACTTACACGACATGTCATTGATGGACAATTCCAACTACAAGATGGCATAGAGTTATCGACCATCGACTATTATACCCGCATACATGATTGTGATTGAAATCGGGATGTTGTCATCAAATAAAAGGTAGCTGGACGAAAACGCTGAGTAATCGAAAAAGAAGGCAGGCAGTTGGGGCATCTATGCTATCTACATAATGATAAATTGTGAAGCAAAAAATGCAGAGAGAAAGAATAGAACATAAAACAGTATATTAGAATATAAGAAGAAGATTACAAAATGAGTGCATGAAGAAGATCATGAAGAAGTAGTAAGTCGTATGCAAAGGGAAATAGTTGAGCTAAATAGGCTCAAGCAAAACAAGAATAGAAAGTACAACTGGCCAGGATAGCTGGCAGTGTACAGTCAGCCTGTTGAGGTTACATTATATTTAACACTCCCTCTTAAACTCAATAGTTACAAACATTAGCACTGATTATGCCTAAGTGTTGTCTCTGAAAATCAAAAACAGATTTTCCTAGTGGCTTTGTAAAGATATCAACAAGCTAATCTCGAAAACCACAAAATTGTAGTGCAATATCACCAGTATTGACTAGCTCGCGTATGAAATGAAAACGAGTGTCAATGTGTTTTCTTTTCTTGTGAAACACATGATTTTTGGATAAAGAAATTGTTGAAGTATTATCACAAAAAATAGGAGTTGGATCATTTTCTGTATGTGACATATCTTTCAATATTCTTCTCAGCCACATAGCTTGACAAGAAGTTGAGGTAGTAGCGACATACTCTGCCTTTGTAGAAGATATTGAAACAATTGGCTGCTTCTTTGATTCCCATGAGATTAGGTTCGTGCCCAGTTGAAAAACATGTCCAGATATGCTTTTCCTGTCATCTAGGCTACCTACAAAATCACTGTCTGTGTAACCAAAAAGTTGATTACTATCAGATTTAGTGTACCATAAGCCGAAATTGAGAGTTCCTGCAACATATCTCAGAATTTGTTTCGCCATTTTCCAATGAGAATCTTTGGGGGATTCCATGAATCTGGAAACAAGTCTGGCTACATACATAATGTCAGGCCTAGTTGCTGTAAGATACAACAAACTGCCTACTAAACTTTTGTACAAGGTAGAGTCCACTGTAGGGCCTTCATCTTTCTTGCTCAATTTTGTGCCTAGTGGTATGGGGGTTTCTGCTGCATTGCATTCTTCCATGCGAAATATTTTGAGGATGTCTGCTGCATACTTTTGCTGACAGACAAAAATGCCTTTGGTTGATTGATCAAACTCAATCCCTAAAAATTATTTCATTATGCCAAGATCTGTCATCTCGAACTCAAATTGCATGGCATGTTTAAAATTTGTTAACTCAAGATTTCCCGTATAGATCATATCATCAACATATAAACATACAATCAAAATTTTACCGTGTTGATCTGTTTTGGTGTAAAGAGTTGGCTCATTTTGGCTTTTGTTGAAACCACTTTTGATCAGATAAGTGTCAATTCTGTTGTACCAAGCTCTTGGAGCTTGCTTTAATCCATACAAGGCTTTCTTCAACCGATATACTTTGGTTGGCTTCTCTTGGACTTCAAACCCAAGTGGTTGATCGACATAAACTTCTTCTTCTAAGAAACCATTCAGGAAGGCTGACTTGACATCCATCTGGTATACTTGCCATTTGTGTTGGGCTGATATGGCCAATAGAGTCCTTACAGTGTCTAATCTTGCTAATGGAGCAAAAGTTTCACTATAATTAGTAACAGGTTGTTGTGAGAATCCTTTGGCAATAAGTCTTGCATTGTGTATTTCAATCTACCCTTTTTCATTGAGTTTAGTTTTGGAAACCCACTTGACACCAATACTCTTCTTGTGACTTAGCAAATCAACAAGATCCTATGTCTTGTTCTTCTCAATGGAGTCAATTTCTTGGTTCATGGCTTGAACCCAATGTGGCTCCTTAGCTGCTTCCTTAAAAGATGTAAGTTGACATGATATTAAAGAAAAAAGGTTGTGTTGTTCAAAGTCATCCAACTACTGATGGATTTCTCTCAAACTTCGAGTTCTTTGATTTTGTGGTTCAAAGAATGATTCTCTGCTAGAAGTTGAGGTATCCTGAGAATTTTCAGGTTGTCTTTGTACTTGCAATCTTAGAAGAATAGTTTGAGGTACTTGTTGTTCTGAATTTTCTGCGTTTTCAGAACTTGACAGCAATGGATTTTGTCTATCCATTTGCTGATTTTCTGAATCATTCCAGAATTGATTTTTCAGAAATTTTACATCTCTGCTGAGAATTAATTTCTTGGTGATTGGATTGTAAAGCCTATAAGCTTTAGATGTTTCACTATATCCAGTGAAAATACATTTATCACTTTTGTCATCAAGTTTCTTCCTTAATTCGGAAGGTATGTGAGCATATGCTATGCATCAGAATGTCCTTAGATGCGTAACATTGAGATTTGTCCCACTCCATGCTTCTTGGGGGACTTTTAGCTTTAGTTTGGTTGTTGGAGATCTATTCAAAAGATAAACTGAGCATGCTACTGCTTCAGCGCAAAGCCTATTTGACAAACTTTTCTCTTTGAGAAGTGTTCTTGCCATATTCATTATTGTCTGATTTTTTCTTTCAACCTCTCCATTCTGTTGTGGAGTATACCTGGCTATTGTTTACATGATAATGCCTTGTGATTTGCAGAAATTTGCAAATTCTGTGGAGTTGTATTCTCCTCCTCCATCTGACCTGAGTGCTTTGATATATTTGCCACTCTGTTTTACAGCTTCTCCCTTGAATTCTTTGAATTTTGCAAAAGTTTCAGACTTGTGTCTGAGAAAATAGATCCATATTTTTCTGCTGAAATCATCAATAAACATTAGAAAATAAAAGCTGCCACCTATGGAATCTATTTGCATTGTTCCACATAGGTCAGTGTGAACAAGTTCAAGATGTTGTTTGGCTTGATTGGTAGACTGTGGAAAACTAGTTCTCTTATGTTTTCCAAGTATGCAAGACTCACATGGGGGAGTTTTCTCTTTAAAGATGGGAAGACCTTTGACCATGGAGTGCTTCTGAAGAAGACTTAGACTCTAAAATGGTAGATGTCCAAATCTTGTATGCCAAACCATTGTTTCATTCAGGGTAGATGCACTCTATGCATATGGTTGAATCAGATTTGCAGTTCTGAGGGTAAGGGGAAACATCCTATTCAGAGTCATATGGATTTCAGAAATCAATTTTCTGCTTGGGATTTTGTCATATATCTTGCAAGATGCTCCCTCAAAAAGTACCTTATATCCATGTTCAATGAGTTTTCCTACACTTAGCAAATTATGTTTCAGATCTGGAACATGATAGACATTGTTTATGTCATTCTTTACATTTTGTTTAGTAAGAATAGGAACAATTCATTTTCCTTTAACTTTGACTAAGTAATCATTTCCAAGTGTAATATCAGATGAGATTGAAGAATCAATGCATGAAAGTAAATCTTTGTTACCTGTCATGTGATTGTTGCATCCATTGTTCAACAACCAGAGATCTTTAGGTTGTTCTTCAGTCTTGTGACATGAGATAAACATACCTACTGAGGTTTCTCCCGTGTGATTTGACACATGTGCTCTGCCCGAGAGATGATCTGCTTGCTTCTTTCTGCATTCAGATTCATAGTGCCCATACTTCTTGCACTAATAGCATTGTATGCTTGATTTCTCATTTGATCTTCTCCCTTTGCCTCTTTGAGGCTATAAATTCTGATGTTGATTTTGTTGTTGTTGTCTTTGACCTTGGAAATTTTGATTCGGATATTGTTGTCTATTACCTCCACTGGAGTGAGGGTTACTTTGATTGCTCCCTCTTCCTTGGTGACCTCTGCTTCTTCCTCTGCCTCTCCCTCTGNTGAAGGAGAATTGAGTTTTGAAAGCATTGGAGATTGACTCATCTGTGAGATGCAGTTTGCTCTCATGTGTCACGAGAGAACCAGTTAGCTCATCTGTTGAAAAACATGACAGATCCTTAGATTCAAGGATTGTTGTTACAACCATTTCAAATTTCTTGGGTAAACTTCTGAGGATTTTCTCAATAATTCGTTGATCAGTGATGGTTTCACCAGTCAGTCTGATCTGGTTTATGATGCCCATGACTCTGGTCATGAACTGATCCACATTTTCGGACTCTGTCATTCTTAAAGTCTTGAATTGTGTTCTCAAGGTCTGCAGTTTAATTGTTTTGACCCTGTCATTTCCTTGGTAGGAAGATCTAAGGATGTCCCGGGCCTGTTTTGAAGTACCAACGCCTGTGATTTTTGAGAAAATCGAGTCATCCACAGAATTTTGAATCCAAAATTTAGCTTTATTTTCTCTGTTTCTCTGCGTTGCTTGAGCAATTTTTTGCTGATTAGTCATGGCGGACAGGTCTGCTGGATCCGGTTCCACATATCCATGATCCACTGGATCCCAACACTCTTGTGCTTGCAAGAAGGATCTCATCCGAAGAGACCATAACTCATAGTTCTTTCCAAGAAGAATCGGGCCCTGAGTTGGTCCTAAATTGCTAGACGTCACCATGTTTTAAAAAAAAAAAAAAATTGAACAAAACAGGAAGAAAAAATTCGTATTTACCTGTCTCCCGCGCGTAAAACCAGGTATGTTGCTTTCTTGCAGTGATTTCAGAACTCCGTTAGACGAGACCTTTGAACTCTCCAACTTCCAATTGCCGAAACACCGAAGAGAGTTTATCGGCCTTGAATTGGCCCTTAGTCTCTGATCAATGTGACCACAGACCTAAAGGTTAAAGCGCTACGATATTTTCTGGTTCTTTTTCTTTCAATTTGCCGAAATGCGAAATGTGCTGGAAAGGCCCTTCTCAAAATCCTTTTCGGGATTTCGCGTTTCGGGACTTCGGGATGTGAAGTGGCCCGGTCCTCTGTCTGCAGGATCCCCGATATGTCGAAACACCGATCAACGGTCCAGATCTTCCTCTGATCTGACGGTCCAGATCCTTTTGGGATTTCGAGATTCTGTGTTTCGCGACTTTGCGAACCCTGTTAGCGAGCTCTTCTGACTCCTCGATTTCCTGATCTCCGATTTATCGAAATGTCGATGGCCCTTTCCTTTCGAGACTTCAAATGCCAAAATGTCGAAATGTGCCTGTTGGACAATCAACGGTCTAGATCTGCTGGTGATCTAACGGTCCATATCCTATCGGGATTTCGCGAATCGGTATTTCGCGACTCATGATTCCTTGTCACACTGCGCTTCCAAAATGCGAAGTCCGAATTGCCGATTTTGTCGAAATCGCTTTTTCAGAAAATTTCCTGAGATTCTGGATTGATGTCACGCGTCCCCGAAAGATGGACGGTCCTCATCGTTTCGTGATTTTGCGACTTGCGACTCCAAATCCTTTGTCAAGTTGAAACCTCGGTAGCTGAGATGCCAACGGTTTCCTCGATCTCCACCACGTGTCCGAACGAATGGACTGCTGTGATCTTTTTGGGATTTAGAGACTTTCGCCGTGGAGTGTTGTGACCTTTCATCAACAAGACCTTTGATATCCCGAACTCCGAAATGCCAAAATGATGGCACTTGGATCTGTTGCCACTTGTCCTTTGAGATGGATGGCTCACAATCCTCTCGGGATTTCGCGATTTGTGATGTCGAAATTTCGCGTATTGGGGTTTTGGAGAGCAGTCTCCTTCGCTCGTCCAACTCCTGATCGCCGATTTTGAGATGGGATAAGATCGATGGCTCACGATCTTTCGCGATCCAACGGTCCAGAATGACTCGTGATTTCATGATTCGCGAATTCTCACGGCAGTCTTCTGACCTTTACACCTTGCAAGTCAGCGAAATGTCGAGATCTCGCCACGTGTCTCTTGATGGACGGTCCAGATGATTTTGGGATTTCGCGACTTCACAAGTCGAAATTTCTCTTGTGCACTCCAGAGGACTAAACCTCGTGCACTTTCTCGCTGATCCAACGGTTGTCGGTCCTCTGCACAAGATCTAACTTCTGAAATTCTTTCGCCTTTTCCGCGCTCTCCTCATCTCTTCTGAATTGGATTTCCGCCTCAGATCTTTTCGTAGGACGGATCTTACTGCTGCGTCGGCTATTCTTTGCTCCTCTGACGCGATCTTTGCTGTGTTTGAAGGAATTTTCTGCTACGGAAGAAAAATTCGTGATTCTTTCAAAGATTTGAAAGAATTTCATGAGTTCTTTGTTCTCTGCTCCAATCTTTGACAGATTTGAGCGATTTCCGAAACGCTTTAAACACTTCTTCTTTCTGCAACTATCTTTCACGAATTTGAACAAATGCTTTGAATTCTTCAAGAGTTCTCGCCTTCTACAACTCTTCTTCGTGAATCTTTGATGATTCTTGAAAATTGTACAAGAATCTTTACTATTTCTTCCTTCTTAGTCTCCACTTCCTTCTCGTGTTTCTGCTCCTTGAAACTTTCGAGTGTAGTACGCTCTACAACCTCGTGTGAGCTTCTTATGCTGCTCTTTTGAGCGTATGACGGTCTACTTCCTCGTGGAAGTTTCCTGCAAGGATCTTTCGAGAGTATGATGGACAGCTCTCCAAGCCTTGTGAAAAGTCTATGTCGAATGCTCTCAAGATCCGTGTAAGCTCTGCGCTGTTTGAGGATCGTGTTGCTCTCCWGCCTGTGTGAAGAGGCTTACTACTGTAGCTCTGATACCATGATAAATTGTGAAGCAAGAAATGCAGAGAGAAAGAATAGAACAGAAAACAGTATATTAGAATATAAGAAGAAGATTACAAAACGAGTACATGAAGAAGATCATGAAGAAGTAGTAAGTCGTATGCAAAGGGAAATAGCTGAGCTAAATAGGCTCAAGCAAAACAAGAATAGAAAGTACAGCTGGCCAGGATAGGTGGCAGTAGTTTACAGTTGAGGTTACATTATATTTAACACATAAAACATTAAACCTAAATCTAAGATTAGGGTTTATTCAAATTTTTGATAGTCAATGTATTTTCTCCACCCGTGTCCTTTGAAAGACTTGACTAATCATTCAACTCTCTTCACACAGTGGAAAATATAGTAATGCATTTTTTAGATTGCTGAGAAATATGTTGTCACCGTTGAGTTGATTCGATACGACTTCAAATTCCCTGTGTGTATACTTCGTTAAAGAATCTTGTATTACACCAATACAACCACTGAAAATCAAGTGTAAGCAAGTCCGTCGGTAAACGGTAGGGTATGCCTTCAGGTAAGGCTACAGGTAATGGGTACAGATTTTATTATCCAGCTATACTTCATACAGTACGAATTCCAATCAGCGATAATGCATAGAGTACGATTTTCAATCTGGGAATCCATATTTCTTATGCCCTGGTCCATATCGATGGGGATATCCAAAAAATACAATTTAGTGGTCTGGGTATAAATGCTTTCCTTAATTATTTCTATTTCACTGTAGATCGACTTGACTCCAGTAGGCCAGGGTGGTCATTTACAATCACAATACATAGCGATTTGCTCATATTGCTGACACACATGTATCACGTAAGCT
>JASDQU010370847.1:20462-32509 GCA_032191745.1 Picea mariana
GCCTGTGTGAAGAGGCTTACTACTGTAGCTCTGATACCATGATAAATTGTGAAGCAAGAAATGCAGAGAGAAAGAATAGAACAGAAAACAGTATATTAGAATATAAGAAGAAGATTACAAAACGAGTACATGAAGAAGATCATGAAGAAGTAGTAAGTCGTATGCAAAGGGAAATAGCTGAGCTAAATAGGCTCAAGCAAAACAAGAATAGAAAGTACAGCTGGCCAGGATAGGTGGCAGTAGTTTACAGTTGAGGTTACATTATATTTAACACATAAAACATTAAACCTAAATCTAAGATTAGGGTTTATTCAAATTTTTGATAGTCAATGTATTTTCTCCACCCGTGTCCTTTGAAAGACTTGACTAATCATTCAACTCTCTTCACACAGTGGAAAATATAGTAATGCATTTTTTAGATTGCTGAGAAATATGTTGTCACCGTTGAGTTGATTCGATACGACTTCAAATTCCCTGTGTGTATACTTCGTTAAAGAATCTTGTATTACACCAATACAACCACTGAAAATCAAGTGTAAGCAAGTCCGTCGGTAAACGGTAGGGTATGCCTTCAGGTAAGGCTACAGGTAATGGGTACAGATTTTATTATCCAGCTATACTTCATACAGTACGAATTCCAATCAGCGATAATGCATAGAGTACGATTTTCAATCTGGGAATCCATATTTCTTATGCCCTGGTCCATATCGATGGGGATATCCAAAAAATACAATTTAGTGGTCTGGGTATAAATGCTTTCCTTAATTATTTCTATTTCACTGTAGATCGACTTGACTCCAGTAGGCCAGGGTGGTCATTTACAATCACAATACATAGCGATTTGCTCATATTGCTGACACACATGTATCACGTAAGCTGTACCACCATATAGATATCCCGTCTCCAGATGTGACTGGTCATGATTACCGGTAGCAAAGGGAATTGTCTGATTGACCTAGACTGGCCACGAATCCTTATTATAATGCTGAGGTTACCTGTTATAATCATATGCCTTCCCTTTTCTCTGCACTGGAATGGAGGATTGGAATACAAGGAATCAACTCCCGACGTAGTTTGACGGTTCGATCTGTCCGGCCGGTATTCATAGTATTCCCTACAAACGATGTCTACCCATAAAAACGTAATAATCAAACGATATTTTCTTGGAAAGTAAGGCCGGCATGAATTATTGCAAGCCCCAGACCCGAGAGACCGAGGAGGAGATCGGTCTTCTTTCATACCCTAGGCACTCAAGGGAAATCGATTTTGAATACGCGGGATTACATATCTCTATTCCGATGGAGAGTCGCCGTCACAATTCTACTTTCTACTTTGATGATTTCGTGTTATCGCTCAAAATCAAACGTATGTTCATGCTCGTTCGTCCACCTATCATTTCCAAATGCAACCCATTTCGCCGATGCCACTTCGACAACAGTGGTTGTTGTGTGAGGTGTGGAAGCGGATTTGAAATTTAACGAACAACATTTTATGATGTCAGCATAATAATCTATAAGATGGTGAGTATGGAATTTATTTTGTAAATTGTTTATAGTAGATAATGAATGCACCAATCATTTTATAAATAAACTTGTGCAGCATAGCTGCACAAGTTTGAAATTGGAATATAAAAATGTTATGTGCATTTAATTGTTTTTTATTATTTTTATTGTCCTATGAAATGGACCAACTACGAAGATCTACCTCAACCTCGAAAGATGATGACAAAAACTGCATCTGGGCTCATTAAGGCCTTGCCTTTTATCATTCATCATTGTATTTGTATTATATAGTTGATATTGTTTGTAGCCTCAAAAATCTGGCCCAAGAGGACACTTCTAGAAACTTAAAAGATTAACAAAAATAGACATGCAAGATGACAACACTCATGCATTATAACTGTGGCTTTTTCCCAAGTCGCACTCTGTTGCTGCCTGGATAGAGGAGCAAAGAACGTCGCTAGGCTGTCAGTGCACTGGTGGTTGGTTCTGGAGAGTGTTGGGTGTTGAGCAGAGTGGAGAGCATAGATGCAATTTTCTCCCCTCGCTTGACCAAAAGTTCTAGCTGGAAGCACAGGTCGTCCACATATTTTCAGACAACAAACACCAATTCATACAATATCACCACTTAGTCACGAATTATTCAACATGAAGCACAATCTGTGGGATGGAGTTTCTTCCAAAGGAGTGAGGACAGAGGGTGGTGGCAAGGGGACAGAGTGCTCAGGTGAGTTCATGGGGTGGGTCGTGGTTGGTTGTGAGAAAGAGGCCAAATCTTGTATTAGGCTAGGAGCAAAGCCCAAATAATTTCCATGGAGATCAAACCACTCCACACGACAAGCCAGGGCGAGGACAATAGTGGAAGGTCGAAGAGGACTGTGCGGAGAAGGAAGACGAGGAGTTGGGCGAAGGAGCAAGGATAGGTGGGGGTCGGATGGCCATACTTACTTTATTTTTATACCAGACAGGGCCTCGCTTTGGCTTCCCATGAAGTCGAGGCATGGCCAAGGCAAAGAAAAATAAAGAAGGTGTAGAAAGCAACCAGACGAGGAAGGTGAAGGTGAGAGAGAGCTGCAGACTAGACGTTTTCTCGATAGGAAATGAGGAAACATTTGGTCTATCCGAAGAGCAGGAACATAATAAGAAAACCAGAGTGGATGGTCTCACACACGCAGAGGTGACAACCATAGACGCTCCACCATCGTCCGGACAAAGATGCAAAGAAGAGCTCTCTTGAGCGTTTAGTTGTGGGCTTGCAAAAATTAATGCAACCTTCACTCATCGAGGGAATAAGAGGAGGGGTGATCCATGTGCTAGTCACATGGCTGGTGCAGCGCTGGAAGGCACTGCCCTCTCCGATGGACATGTGTGCCTTGCTGACACCCCATCCGGGGGTTCGTCTGTACTACGAGCCCGAGCGATGCAGTTCTGGAGGATAGGATGCCCATTGTGGGTGGAGGACGACATTGAAGATCTGGTCCATCTAAAGCCACGCCTATATTGGCTAAATTGTCATGAATATGATTTTCTTTCCTTCGAATGGCGTTGAGTCCAGTGGTGAGTCTCCAGCAGGGATAAATTTTGTATGGATCTGCTCCATTGAGATTTTTTGCAAAGAGGTTGATAATTATTTGGGAATCCCCCTCCACAATCAACTGATGGTAACCATAATCTTGAGCAATTTTTAGACATTTTATAAGATCCCAGAGCTTTGTCGTGTTATTAGAATTATCTTCAATGCTTCCTTCTCAGATAAGTAAGATGTTCCCCTGGATGTTGCAGAAAACCACGCCAAATCCAATCGCGCCTAGATTTCCTTTAGAGGCTCTATCAAAGTTTAACTTGATAAATCCTGGTGATGGAGGAGACCAATGAGAAGGGATTTCCTTGGTATGGGATCTCTAGAGGTTCTTGTAAGGAGAGGGATTAATGGTGAAGTTCCAACTGTGAAGGATGTGTTGTTTATGGGGAGGACATTTCAAGTCCTTGTCTTTCCATGGCTGTAGGTGGATGGTTTTTCTGAAGTTATCATGGATTTGATTCCAAACTATCTGCCAAACCAGATGGGTTGAAAGGAAGATAGAACTTTTCCACTCTTTCCAAAGCTTTCATAGGATAAACCAAGGGATTAGTTGCCAGATACGGTTGAGGATGGGAGAGTGAAAAGTTGAGTCTCTCTATCCTTCGATGGTTTCTTTGAGGCCTTTTTGATTGCGATCCGATACACACATGACTCTGGGACATTGGTCCCAAACTTGAGAGTTGTAGGATCATATGTTGAGCAAGTGATTTTGTGTTTCATTAGATTATCCCAAGTAAGGATGCTTTTGTGTGCAACAAGACAAAGGAAAGTGTTGATTTTGGGCCAATGCTTAGTTAGCCATATTTTCATACAAACCTGCTCTTGAGGGATAAGGTGGAAAGAAACTTTGATACTATAGGCTTCTTTAATAGTAAAGGTGCCCCACAAGGAATGCCCCCATCTTAAAATGTCCTCTCCCTAAAGAATTTGATTTTTTCTAGAATTGGTCAAATCGTGCCAAGGTTGGAGATCCACATGCTCTAGAATGTGGAGTTCCATTCGAGAGGATTTCCATCACTTCCAAGTGGCACCAGGGGGGTTCACTTGTCAGTAGTCCGCTACTGTGATCAAACCCGCCTGAGAAGTGGGGGCAAGGAATTTGTTGGCCAGAGTATCATGTGCAAGAACAGACCATCGTTGCCAAGAGTTGTTCCAAAAGGAATCCATTCTTCCATTCTGCGCTTCCCAAAAGGCGTGATCAACAATCGGGGAGTGGATTTGCTAGGAAACATTCCAAATCAAGAAGCCCGAAGTATTTTCATCCCATCTGATTAGATGATTTTCTGTGATGTTGGGCGTGTATTTCTTTCTCCAAAGTTTGGCCCAGAGATCATGGGGGTGCTTGAGCCACCTGAACCAAATTTGAGCACTAAGAACTTTGTTTATAGTAGCTGGGTCACGTAGTCCGAGGCCTCCCCTTAATTTTGGCTTACAAATATTTTCCCAGCTGATCAGAGCTTCTTTTCGTCTTATCTTTTCCCCCTACCATAGAAATTTCCTTTGCAAAGTTTTAATGAAATTTAGAATGAAGCCAAGTGCCACCAAGGTTGAAAAAGAGTAGATGGGAAATTCTTTCAGGGAATATTTAAGGAGGATGAGCCAACTAGGAAGGTTGAGCAACTGAAAAGTCCAAGAGGAAATTATTTTAGTTAGGGAAGTGAGAACTCCTTCCCAAGAGTTGTTTCGAAGAGTTTTTTTCTATAAGATGAATGCCAAGGTATTTGGACGGAAGGGAGCTATGTGTGAAGCCAAGGATAGTATTCATGTGAAGTTGGATAGGGAGCAGAGTGTTAAAAAACAAGATTTGAGATTTGTCTTGTTTAATATCCATTCCTGAGGCGTCACAGAAATTTTGAAGGATATAGAGTATCCTATGTGCTTCTCGAATCGTTGGGGAACCCAACATTAAGGTATCATCAACAAAATGGCTGTGGGAGACTGGAGGATCAATGCCATGTAGGGGAAGCCTGATTAAATATCTATCAACAATGGATGGTTTGATGAAGTGACTTAGACCTTCTGCCATGATGATGAAAAGGAAGGGGGATAGGGGATCCTTTTGTCATATGCCATGAGTGGGAAAGAAGGGGTAGGAGGGAATGCCATTGATTAGGATAGAGAAGAAATAAGAGGAGGTTAATTTGAGGATCCAATCTACCCAAGTAGGTGCAAAGCCAAAAGCAAGAAGAACAAATTTTATGTAAGCCCAACTTATCTTGTCAAAATCTTTAGATATATCTAACTTTAATAACATACATGGAGTGTCGGTACTTTGAAGAGAGTGGATAACTTCATGAGCAAGGATGACGCTATGTAGATTTTTCCTACCTTCAACATGGCCTCACTTCTCAGGTGAAATGATGAAGGGAAGGAGGGGTTTAAGGCATTGGGCAATCACCTTCGATAAGAGCTTATAGATTACATTGCAGAGAGCAACTGGCCTGAACTATTTAGGGTGAGTAACTCTCTCTTATTTGGGGATGAGGGTAAGGAAGGTTGCATTGAGTGCACGAAGAACCTGATCAGAAGTTTGAGAGTCCTCAATGATTTCCCATACTTCCTCCTGTATCATGGGCCAACAATAGTGAAAAACATCTATTGTGAAGACATCCGGACTAGGAGATTTTCCTTCTAGAGTATCTTCAAGCACTAGGTCTACTTATTCAATCATGATTGACCTAAAAAAGACTTCATTTTGTTCCTAATTTGCGGCCTGGAGAGATAGGGATATCTAATGAGAGTTGGATGGGCCAATTGTCAGACCCGAGGGTGTCGAGAATGTTGGCTTCCAGTGAGAGTCCATCCATCAAGAGAGATTTTGAGATCAGGTAGCGGTCTAGATGGCACGCAACCTGTTGGGACCCTGAGCGCCGGTTTGACTAGGTAAATAGGTCATTTTGGGTTTCAAGGTCAATGAGACACAACTTATCGATTAAGGATTGAAAGTTCCTGCTTTCTGCCTCGAGTCTACGAATCCCTCATATTTTCTCTTCTAGATTGCAAATCATATTTAAATCCTTGACCAGTATCCATATGCGATCATTGGTAACAGTGGCAAGCCAGTCGAAATTATGAATGAAGGTTAGCTTGTCCTTCTGAGTAGCAGGGCAATAGCCATTTGAAATGAAGCCTGGCCTATTGGAGGCAATGATCCTGTATTCCACCGATATTATCCATATGGTAGTGAATAAATTCTCCATGAGCATAGAGCTTGGGTTCTAGAGGATGGCTAAACCACTGGTCATTCCTATTGCATCAATGCTCATCATTTTCCCATGTTTCCAACAACGAGAAATAATTTGATCCATTTCTTCACCTGCACATTTTGTTTCTTGTAGAAACAAAATGTCACGTTGTTTCACTATGATGCGATCTTGTAGAATCATTTGCTTGCTACGACCATTGAGTCCCAGGATCTTCTAAGATATGATCTTCATGATGAGGATGGGTATGGGAGAGGGGGAAAGCTGTAAGAGATAATATGTATCTGACCTGAGTTTACCATGAAGTGTCCAATCTCCTGTATGAGCTTCTAGGTGGATTTTCTGCCTCTTTTCTTTTCGTCCTTCTGAGGCTTGCACTGCTCTTTTGGTTGGTTTCCTTGGATGCCCAAGCCCGAATTGGATCTAGCCACGGAACTCGCTGAGGATTTGAGGAAAACCTTATGTACTTAGCGTAGGTGATCTAGAGGAATGGTGTATATTTGTTGTTGTCGATAGGCTTGCTCTAGATGTACCAATCTATGCCTGCAAGATCCTATTTTTCTAGGTCCATTTCGGCTTCTCCTTCTTCCAAGTCAGATGGTTCACCATCCATAATGTGGGAAGGGGGAATGGAATGTATCTACTCCAAGACAAGAGTGTTCACCATTTTTCCCTTTGTGTTGCCTTGGATTGCAGCTTTCTTAGGAGGGATCTGTGGTTCATCCATGTCCTGTGGAATTTGTTGAAGGACGTCAAAAAATTTGCTGGAGGGCGGTTCCTTAATTGCATTTGTCACCATTTTCCTGTTCACTTGACAACGTCCGCCAACTACATGGGTCAATCCATCTTTTGATTTACTTACTTCATGGTTTTCGAGGTTTCTTGCAGAGTTAAGAGGACAGTCTCTGAAAATATGTCCATGTTCGTGACATTTTATACAACGAAAAGGTATGTGCTTGTAATCAATAGTTTGAGACCAGTCCTCATTGTGATATTCAAGGAAAATGGAGCCTGGGGGGGCTTTGAAATATTAATGTAGACACAAATGTGAGCATATGAGGTATACCTTCTCTACTTGGTTTCCTCTGAGGATTTAACATAAACCCCAATGGTATTTCCAATTCCCGTGAGGATTTCTTCTAACTAGAACTCCTGTGGCAAGGAATATAAACGAATCCAGACCGGTGCATGAGTAAAGTATTATGTTTCAGGGCTAAACTTCTTCCTCTAGAAGCGCAGAAAGAGGCCACTTGAGTTGAAGAAATATGGTCCCCCATCAAAGATTCGGTTTGGATATTCTAGGTTGTGAAAGATGATGGTAAAGAAACCCTTGGATCCTAACTGTAGGTCATAGTGTACTTTGGGTTTCCACCACTATTGTATCCATTTGATGAGCTTACGTTCGGAAGGCCATAGACCTAAGAATTTTCCTACCAGAGCATAATCTCGCATGTATTGTTTTTGCTCTTCGATTATGGGTGTGTTGATCACATATTTCGATGCGAGTTGTGCATGAGGAATACATTTCCAAGGTTCCTAAGGATGTGTCGCCTTTGCCTGAGCTGGCCTTGTATCAATCTCCATTTCTTTTCCTTTAGCTGCACCTTCGAAGAAAAATTGGAAGGGCGGTTCAGGGGGCAGTTCAAAAGACAGTAGGCAAAAGCCACCTCTTGAGTTTTCCTGCGCCACGACTTGGTTTTAGGAGGAGCTTCAAAGCCCTCCTTCATTCAGAATCATGGTTTTCCTTGTTAGGGGCAGCTGAGTGCAGTAGAGAGATGAGAAAAAACCCTAGTTTTTTAGGTTTCTCTATCGTTCATGAGTTATAGAAGTGGTATATTGGTATCTAATAATATAAAAAATTAACATTATGTACTTTAATTTTAATAAAAGTATATTTTAAATTACATTAAAAATCATCATTATATATTTGTTTGTTTTTATAAAATTATATTTTAAATTAATATAATTGTAAACATTAAAAATTAATATTATATATTTAATTATTGTTATAAGAATATTTCAAAATTTTAAATTCATTTAGTAAAAAATAATTTATTAGATAAATTTTAATAAAAAAAATTAAAATTTTCAATATATGATAAGTTGAAGTTGTTTAACCAAAACAAGTTAAAAAAATATATATTGAGAAGATGATATTATTCATAACTTACTCAAGGTACTTCAAGACAATTTTCCTTTTTCTTTTATTTTTATTTTTATTTTATTTTATATATATTCACCATCTTTCCAATTAAACAAAAAAAAACCATAAAAATCATGAAGATTTTTCATGATCACACTTCACGTAAATATAAATCCTCTTAGCTTAAGTTTCAAAATTTTATGGGTAAAATCAACCCGAGGAGGACTTAGGATCTATATTCTAAAGAAACTATAGTAGGTGCAACTTTTGAAAATCTATCCATCATGTTTTTGTTAAAAAATTATAGTCGGTCAACATGTTTAATTATAATTGTTTTTTAAATATGAAAGGAGCTTTTAATTTTAATATTTTTTAAGAAATTAGGGATTGTTTAAGTGTGTACCTTAAACTTAGGGCCGGCAAGTCTTTAGTTGAATAATTCAATTGTGTATTAGGAGTTTTTTTGTAGGCTCAAGCAGAGAAGAAAATCTATTTTGTCAAATTCTATGTCATTTTCTGTATTGTAATGAACTATACAAATAGCTAAAAAGATGATCCAATGATGACACATAATTACTTGTTCTGCACAGATACATAATCAAATTCCCGAAAAACAATCCCATTTTTAGCCCATATTAAAAAAAACGATTTTAAGAGGACTACATAGTACAAAGTGGAAGTTCTATTTTGAGAAGACTACAAAGTGGGAGTTCTATTTTAAGAGGACTACAAAATCGGAGTTGAATTGTTTATGCATGGTCCATACATGAATTATTTATAGCATAGCTTTGCAAATAAAGATTGATATATATCTGAACTTGTACAATGCTCTTGTATCTCCATTAATACATTTATCTCCATTATTACATGAGCATATCTCAATTTACCTCTTGCGAGAAGCCACTTCAAAAATTAATGTATTGAGCAGTGGTTCACAAAGATGTCATCCAAATTAGTAGGTGTTTAGATTCATCTCAATGGCATTATTGAAAAGCTATGGTTCAATGGAGTAAACAAAAGTGAAGTGCAGTATAAATATATCATGCTTCTCAATGAATGCCCCTAGTTGTCAGAGGTGTCTTACTCTGAGAGCATTTCGGTGGTGGATCTTTAGGACTTGGATGGTCCTAATAGAACATGGGTAGTCCAAGAAATATGACATGCATGTGAGGAGGATGGTTTTTTCTAGGGACGTGATATACTTCAATCCCACCTTATCAACAATTTTAGACTATCAAAATAATTTGCTTTTGTTTCTTGGTTTATCCTCCACCAGGATAACAAGGAAGTCTTATATTCCAAACTAACCCTATAATGAAGAGCTACATTCTTGGAAGCTATATCTTTTATCAACTTTGTAATTTGTTTATATGTTGTTGGGTAATTTGTTTATATCTTGTTGGGTTAGTTTTCAAGCCTCTGCATGTGTCAATGGGTTCTATTATAATTTCCTGCTTACTTGTGTGGAATTTATGATTCTCTTCATAACTCTGCCATGATGATGATAAAGCATGCTCGACGTTGGGTGAATATTAAATTATTGATTTCATAAATATGGGAAAGCATGCTTGGAGATGTGGGATTAATAGGCAGACCTGACTTTGGCATGATAGCACCACCGATCGCTACAAACATGGATACGAAATCAACTTAAAGCTTCGAAAATGAGTTAATTAGCACTAAATTTAAATTCTTTAGATTGGTTTTTGTGGGTACCTGAGCACTGGGTTGCAAGAGATGGAGTGGTAACACTACATGTTGTGGGAATGGTGAGATATTGTCTTTGGTTGACTGAAAGACCCAACTGATTCTGAGTGTTGATGAATTAGCAAAGGAAGGTTGTTGTGTTATTAACGATGACAACCATGAAGGCGTTGCAACAAGACGGGTTGGCGGTGTCGTTAGTCCCCGTAATGTACTTGACACTGTTAAAATAATGTAACTGCAAAGTGTATTCTTATTATTATTTGATATATTATTCATTGGATCAATGCCCATTGTGGATTGATCATGTCGGGTATTGTATAAGGACCAAATCCCCTTTTGTGGATTGGTCATAATGTAATTGTAAAAGGCAAAAGAAGAAGTTGGCCCCAGAATATATCAAGAGGCCTTGAAATATAATAAAGGTGGTTATAACCACCCAGCTTGAGAAGTCGGCCCTGTCAGTGAAGAGACACTTCACAAGTGCCAGATTTGTATAAATAAGGAGGTTAGCGCTTCACTTAGACACACACCTCACTTGCTCATTGAGAGACAGTTTCAGAACTGCAATTGAATAAGAAGGAGAGAGAGTGGCACATCTTTTGGGAGAGGATATTTTGCATTAGTTTAAGTTATCTCTTGGCATTGTATTGGCTATCTATAATAAGGAAGTTTTGTTGGGTTTTGTTCCCCTAGNGTTGTGTCTCTTGTGATTGTGTATTTCTCAGTGATCTTGTGTTATGCTATTATTATGTATTGAAATGAAAAGAACTATAATAATGGATTAAACATTAACATGGTATGAGAGACAAGCTGAAGAGAGCATCTTTCACAAGAGCGAAGAACATCACTGTTGTCGTACATGCAAATTAGGGCTTTTTGATGGTGAAGATTTTCAGCCCTAAAACCATCTAAAAAAGTGTGCCCTCCCCCAAGGATTACTTTGGCACTCTTAGTGCACCTTTTCAGTGGTTAGATCTCCCAGAAAGTGAAACCCTAGTTTCACAAAGTATCAGAAGTAGCAGAAAACAAGTGTACCAGAGGTACCAATAGTACCAGAGTACCAGAGGTACCAGAAAACTAGAAGCACAGTCCAGAAATCCACAGATCAAGTTTGGAGGAGAAAAAGTTGGATTTTCTTAGATCCAAACACACCAGGCTACTCGCCTCAACCAAGGACACCTCCTGGTAAGTTCATATTTTGATTTTGAGCACTTTCATTTTTCGATCATTTTCCTAGCTCTAGGTAAAAGATGTTTGCAAGCACTAAGATTGTTGACATGCTGGAAGATGTTGAAAATTTCCGTGCCTGGAAGTATAGGATTGGACTCATTCTTGAAGAGAATGACCTAGCAAAATTCGTCAAAGGAGAAATTTCGAAACCCGATGAAGTTGCAGAAAAAGCCAAGCATCAAAAGGACACAATCAGGGCCAAAAGAATCATTGTAGATTCAATCAAAGACCACTTGATTCCTTATGTGTCATCTAAGAGGACTTTGAAAGAAATGTTTGATGCCTTTACCAGACTATATGAAGGAAATAACATAAATCAGAAGATGAATCTAAGAACTCAACTGAAGAATACAAGGATGCAGAAAGGAGAAACAATTCAGGAATATTTCTCCAGAATATCAGAATTCAAAGAACAGTTAGAAGCGATTTGAGATACCATAGATGAAGATGAACTCATAATGACGGCCCTAAATGGTCTCACAAGACCTTGGGATGCATTCATCCAAACGATATGTGTCAGAACGAAGAAATTGAAGTTTCATAGTCTATGGGAAGAATGCATCCAAGAAGAAACAAGAGTAGCTAACCGTGAAGCGCTATTGGCAAGAGATGATGATCAAGCCCTAGCTACTCACACCAAAAGAGGAAGGAAGAAACCCTACATCCAAAAGGAGACTCTTAAA
>JASDQU010370847.1:32559-46255 GCA_032191745.1 Picea mariana
AAGTCTGGCCTAGAGATCATGGGGGTGCTTGAGCCACCTGAACCAAATTTGAGCACTAAGAACTTTGTTTAGAATAGCTGGGTCACGTAGTTTGAGGCCTCCCCTTAATTTTGGTTTACAAAGCTTTTCCCAGCTGATCAGAGCTTCTTTTCATCTTATCTTTTTCCCTACCATAGAAATTTCCTTTGCAAAGTTTTAATGGAATTTAGAATGAAGCCAAGTGCCACCAAGGCTGAGAAAGAGTAGATGGGAAAGGCTTTCAGGGAATATTTAAGGAGGATGAGGCGACTAGGAAGGTTGAGCAACCGAAAAGTCCAAGAGGAAATTATTTTAGTTAGGGAAGTGAGAAGTCCTTCCCAAGAGCTGTTTCGAAGAGTTTTTTTCTATAAGATGAATGCCAAGGTATTTGGATGGAAGGGAGATACGTGTGAAGCCAAGGATAGTATTTATGTGAAGTTGGACAGGGAGCAGAGTGTTAGAAAACAAGATTTGAGATTTGTCTCGTTTAATATCCATTCCTGAGGCATCACAGAAATTTTGAAGGATATAGAGTATCCTATGTGCTTCTCGAATCGTTGGGGAACCCAACATTAAGGTATCATCAACAAAATGGCTGTGGGATACTGGAGGATCAATGCCATGTAGGGGAAGCCTGATTAAATATCTATCAACAATGGATGGTTTGATGAAGCGACTTAGACCTTCTGTCATGATGATGAAAAGGAAGGGGGATAGGGGATCCTTTTGTCGTATGCCATGAGTGGGAAAGAAGGGGCAGGAGGGAATGTCATTGATTAGGATAGAGAAGAAATAAGAGGAGGTTAATTTGAAGATCCAATCTACCCAAGTAGGTGCAAAGCCAAAAGCAAGAAGAACAAATTTTATGTAAGCCCAACTTATCTTGTCAAAATCTTTACAGATATATAACTTTAATAACATACATGGAGTGTCGGTACTTTGAAGAGAGTGGATAACTTCATGAGCAAGGATGACACTATGTAGATTTTTTCTACCTTCAACATATCCTCACTGCTCGGGTGAAATGATGAAGGGAAGGAGGGGTTTAAGGCATTGGGCAATCACCTTCGATAAGAGCTTATAGATTACATTGCAGAGAGCAATTGGCCTGAACTATTTAGGGTGAGTAACTCTCTCTTATTTGGGGATGAGAGTAAGGAAGGCTGCATTGAGTGCACAAAGAACCTGATCAGAAGTTTGAGAGTCCTCAATGATTTCCCATACTTCCTCCTGTATCATGGGCCAACAATAGTGAAAAAAATCCATTGTGAAGACATCCGGACCAGGAGATTTTCCTTCTGGTGTATCTTGAAGCACCAGGTCTACTTATTCAATCATGATTGACCTCAAAAGGCTTCATTTTGTTCCTAATTTGCGGCCTGGAGAGCTAGGGATATCTAACCAGAGTTGGATGGGCCAATTGTCAGACCCAAGGGTGTCGAGAATGTTGGCTTCCAGTGAGAGTCCATCCATCAAGAGAGATTTTGAGATCAGGAAGCGGTCTAGATGGCACGCAACCTGTTGGGAGCCTGAGCGACGGTTTGACTAGGTAAATAGGTCATTTTGGGTTTCAAGGTCAATGAGACACAACTTATCGATTAAGGATTGAAAGTTCCCGCTTTCCACCTCGAGTCTATGAAACCCTCATCTTTTCTCTTCTAGATTGCAGATCATATTTAAATCCTTGACCAATATCCATATGCGATCATTGGTAACAGTGGCGAGCCAGTGCAAATTATGAATGAAGGTTAGCTTGTCCTTCTGAGTAGCAGGGCAATAGCCATTTGAAATGAAGCCTGGCCTATTGGAGGTAATGATCCTGTATTCCACCGATATTATCCATATGGTAGTGAATAAATTCTCCATGAGCATAGAGCTTAGGTTCTAGAGGATGGCTAAACCACTGGTCGTTCCTATTGCATCAATGCTTATCATTTTCCCCTGTTTCCAACAACGAGAAATAATTTGATCCATTTCTTCNATGATGCAATCTTGTAGAATCATTTGCTTGCTACGACCATTGAGTCCCAAGATCTTCCAAGGTATGATCTTCATGATTAGGATGGGTAGGGGAGAGAAGGAAAGCTGTAAGAGATAATATGTATCTGACCTGAGTTTACCATGAAGTGTCCAATCTCCTGTATGAGCTTCTAGGTGGATTTTCTGCCTCTTTTCTTTTCGTCCTTCTGAGGCTTTCACTGCTCTTTTGGTTGGTTTCCTTGGATGCCCAAGCCCGAATTGGATCCAGCCACGGAACCCGCTGAGGATTTGAGGAAAACCTTATGTACTTAGCGTAGCTGATCTAGAGGAATGGTGTATATTTGTTGTTGGCGATAGGCTTGTTCTAGATGTACCAATCTATGCCTGTAAGATCCTATTTTTCTAGGTCCATTTCGACTTCTCCTTCTTCCAGGTCAGATGGTTCACCATCCATAATGTGGGAAGGGGGAATGGGATGTATCTACTCCAAGACAAGAGTGTTCACCATTTTTCCCTTTGTGTTGCCTTGGATTGTAGCTTCCTGAGGAGGGATCTATGGTTCATCCATGTCCTCTGGAATTTGTTGAAGGATGTCAGAAAATTTGCTGGAGGGTGGTTCCTTAGTTGCATTTGTCACAATTTTCCTGTTCACTTGATGACGTTCGCCAACTACATGAGTCAATCCATCTTTTGATTTACTTACTTCAGGGTTTTCGGGGTTTCTTGCAGAGTTAAGAGGACAGTCTCTGAAAATATGTCCATGTTCGTGACATTTTATACAACAAAAAGGTATGTGCTCGTAATCAACAGTTTGAGACCAGTCCTCATTGTGATATTCAAGGAAAATGGAGCCTGGGGGGGCTTTGAAATATTAATGTAGACACAAATGTGAGCATATGAGGTATACCTTCTCTACTTGGTTTCCTCTGAGGATTTAACATAAACCCCAATGGTATTTCCAATTCCCGCGAGGATTTCTTCTAACTAGAACTCCTGTGGCAAGGAATATAAACGAATCCAGACCGGTGCATGAGTAAAGTATTATGTTTTAGGGCTGAACTTCTTCGTCCATAAGCGTAGAAAGAGGCCGCCTGAGTTGAAGAAATATGGTCCCCCATCAAAGATTCAGTTTGGATATTCTAGGTTGTGAAAGATGATGGTAAAGAAACCCTTGGAGCCTAAATGTAGGTCATAGTATACTTTGGGTTTCGACCACTGTTGTATCCATTTGATGAGATTGCGGTCGGAAGGCCATAGACCTAAGAATTTTCCTACCAGAGCATAATCTCGCATGTATTGTTTTTGCTCTTCGATTATGGGTGTGTTGATCACATATTTCGATGCGAGTTTTGCATGAGGAATACATTTCCAAGGTTCCTAAGGATGTGTCGCCTTTGCCTGAGCTAGTCTTATATCAATCTCCATTTCTTTTCCTTTAGCTGCACCTTCGAAGAAAAACTAGAAGCACAGATCAGGGGGCAGTTCAAAAAACAACAGGCGGAAGTCGCTTCTTGAGTTTTCCTGTGCCACGACTTGGTTTTAGGAGGACCCTCGAGGCCCTCCTTCATTCAGAATCATGGTTTTCCCCGCTAGGAGTGGCTAAGTGCAGTAGAGAGACGAGAAAAAACCCTAGTTTTTTAGGTTTCTCTATCGTTCAAGAGTTATAGAAGTGGTATATTGGTATCTAATAGTATAAAAAATTAACATTATGTACTTTAATTTTAATAAAAGTATATTTTAAATTACATTAAAAATCATCATTGTATATTTGTTTGATTTTATAAAATTGTATTTTAAATTAATATAATTGTAAACATTAAAAATTAATATTATATATTTAATTATTGTTATAAGAATATTTCAAAATGTTAAATTCATTTAGTAAAAAATAATTTATGAGATAAAATTTAATAAAAAAAATTAAAATTTTCAATATATGATAAGTTGAAGTTGTTTAACCCAAACAAGTTAAAAATATATATATTTAAAAGATGATATTATTCATAACTTACTCAAGGTTACTTCAAGACAATTTTTTATTTATTTATTTTATATATATTCACCATCTTTCCAATTAAACAAAAAAAACCCATAAAAATCATGAAGATTTTTCATGATCACACTTCACGTAAATATTAATCCTCTTAGCTTAAGTTCCAAAATTTTATGGGTAAAATCAACCCGAGGAGGACTTAGGATCTATATTCTAAAGAAACTATAGTAGGTGCAACTTTTGAAAATCTATCCATCATGTTTTTGTTAAAAAATTATAGTCGGTCAACATGTTTAACTATAATTGTTTTTTAAATATGAAAGGAGCTTTTAATTTTAATATTTTTTTAAGAAATTAGGGATTATTTAAGTGTGTACCTTAAACTTAGGGCCGGCAAGTATTTAGTTGAATAATTCAATTGTGTATTAGGAGTTTTTGTAGGCTCAAGCAGAGAAGAAAATCTATTTTGTCAAATTCTATGTCATTTTCTGTATTGTAATGAACTATACAAATAGCTAAAAGGATGATCCAATGATGACACATAATTACTTGTTCTGCACAGATACATCATCAAATTCCCGAAAAACAATCCCATTTTTAGCCCATATTAAAAAAAGGATTTTAAGAGGACTACATAGTACAAAGTGGAAGTTCTATTTTGAGAAGACTACAAAGTGGGAGTTCTATTTTAAGAGGACTACAAAATCGGAGTTGAATTGTTTGTGCACGGTCCATACATGAATTATTTATAGCATAGCTTTGCAAATAAAGATTGATATATATCTGAACTTGTACAATGCTCTTCTATCTCCATTAATACATTTATCTCCATTAATACATTGAGCATATCTCAATTTACCTCTTACAAGAAGCCACATCAAAAATTAATGTATTTAGCAGTGGTTCACAAAGATGTCATCCAAATTAGTAGGTGTTTAGACTCATCTCAATGGCGTTATTGAAAAGCTATGGTTCAATGGAGTAAACAAAAGTGAAGTGCACTATAAATATATCATGCCTCTCAATGAACGCCCTTAGTTGTCAGAGGTGTCTTACTCTGAGAGCATTTCGGTGGTGGATCTCTAGGACCTAGATGGTCCTAATAGAACATGGGTAGTCCAAGAAATATGACATGCATGTGAGGATGCATGTGAGGATGCATGTGAGGAGGATGGTTTTTTCTAGGGATGTGATATACTTCAATCCCACCTTATCAACAATTTTAGACTATCAAAATAATTTGTTTTCATTTCTTGGTTTATCTTCCTCCAGGATAACAAGGAAGTCTTATATTCCAAACTAACCCTATAATGAAGAGCTACATTCTTGGAAGCTATGTCTTTTATCAGCTTTGTAATTTGTTTATATGTTGTTGGGTAATTTGTTTATATGTTGTTGGGCTGGTTTTCTAGCCTCTGCATGTGTCAATGGGTTCTATTATAATTTTCTGCTTACTTGTGTGGAATTTATGGTTCTCTTCATAACTTTGCCATGATGATGATAAAGCATGCTCGACGTTGGGTGAATATTAAATTATTGATTTCATAAATATGGGAAAGCATGCCTGGAGATGTGGGATTAATAGGTAGACCTGACTTTGGCATGATAGCACCACCGATCGCTACAAACATGGATACGAAATCAACTTAAAGCTTCGAAAATGAGTTAATTAGCACTAAATTTAAATTCTTTAGATTGGTTTTTGTGGGTACCTAAGCACTGGGTTGCAAGAGATGGAGTGGTAACACTACACGTTGTGGGAATGGTGAGATATTGTCTTTGGTTGACTGAAAGACCCAACTGATTCTGAGTGTTGATGAATTAGCAAAGGAAGGTTGTTGTGTTATTAATGATGACAACCATGAAGGCGTTGCAACAAGACAGGTTGGCGGTGTCGTTAGTCCCCGTAATGTACTTGGCACTGTTAAAATAATGTAACTGCAAAGTGTATTCTTATTATTATTTGATATATTATTCATTGGATCAATGCCCATTGTGGATTGATCATGTCGGCTATTGTATAAGGACCAAATCCCCTTTTGTGGATTGGTCATAATGTAATTGTAAAAGGCAAAAGAAGAAGTCGGCCCCAGAATATATCAAGAGGCCTTGAAATATAATAAAGGTGGTTATAACCACCCATCTTGAAAAGTCGACCTTGCCAGTGAAGAGACACTTCACAAGTGCCAGATTTGTATAAATAAGGAGGCTAGCGCCTCACTTAGACACACACCTCACTTGCTCATTGAGAGACAAGTTTCAGAACTGTAGTTGAAGAAGAAGGAGAGAGAGTGGCACATCTTTTGGGAGAGGATATTCTGCATTAGTTTAAGTTATCTCTTGGCATTGTTTTGGCTATCTATAATAAGGAAGTTTTGTTGGGTTTTGTTCCCCTAGAGGGTTTCCCAGGATAAATGTTGTGTCTCTTATGATTGTGTATTTCTCAGTGATCTTGTGTTATGCTATTATTATCTATTGAAATGAAAAGAACTATAATAATGGCTTAAACATTAACATGGTATGAGAGACAAGCTGAAGAGAGCATCTTTCACAAGAGTGAAAAACGTCACTGTTGTCGTACATGCAAATTAGGGCTTTTTGATGGTGAAGCTTTTCATCCCTAAAACCATCTAAAAAAGTTTGCCCTCCCCCAAGGATTACTTTGGCACTCTCAGTGCACCTTTTCAGTGGTTAGATCTCCCAGAAAGTGAAACCCTAGTTTCACAAAGTACCAAAAGTACCAGAAAACAAGTGTACTAGAAGTACCAAAAGTACCAGAGTACCAAAGGTACCAGAAAACCAGAAGCACCAGTCTAGAAATCCGCAGATCAAGTTTGGAGGAGAAAAATTTGGATTTTCTTAGATCCAAACACACTAGGCTACTCGCCTCAACCAAGGACACCTCCTGGTAAGTTCATATTTTGATTTTGAGCACTTTCATTTTTCGGTCATTTTCCTAGCTCCAGGTAAAAGATGTTTGCAAGCACTAAGAGTGTTGACACATTGGAAGATGTGGAAAATTTTTGTGCCTGGAAGTATAGGATTGGACTCATTCTTGAAGAGAATGACCTAGAAAAATTCTTCAAAGGAGAAATTTCGAAACCCGACGATGTTGCAGAAAAAGGCAAGCATCAAAAGGACACAATTAGGGCCAAAAGAATCATTGTAGATTCAATCAAAGACCACCTGATTCCTTATGTGTCATCTAAGAAGACTTTGAAAGAAATGTTTGATGCCTTTACCAGACTATATGAAGGAAATAACATAAATCAAAAGATGAATCTAAGAACTCAACTGAAGAATACAAGGATGCAGAAAGGAGAAACAATTCAGGAATATTTCTCCAGAATCTCAGAATTCAAAGAACAGTTAGAAGCAATTTGAGATACCATAGACGGAGACAAACTCATAATGATGGCCCTAAATGGTCTCACAAGACCTTGGGATGCATTCATCCAAACGATATGTGTGAGAATGAAGAAATTGAAGTTTGATAGTCTATGGGAAGAATGCATCCAAGAAGAAACAAGAGTAGCTAACTGTGAAGCGCTACTGGCAAGAGATGATGATCAAGCCCTAGCTACTCACACCAAAAGAGAAAGGAAGAAACCCTACCTCCAAAAGGAGACTCATAAAGAGCCTCAACCGCCAAACAAATTCAATAATAAAGAATCTCATCCAAGGAGATTTCAGAAGAAAGGACAGTGAAGAGAAAGAGATTACTCATCTGTACAGTGCTATCATTGTGAAAAGATGGGACACATTGCGAACTTATGTCCAGCTAGATGAGAAGAATACAAGAAAACATAAGAGGCACCATGCCCATGTAGTCGAAGATGAAGAGCCACCCGCAAAGATGATAAGAGAACAGATCAAAGACCATGTCTTAATCTCGACCCTCTCAGGATCTGTAACACCTGGAGAGGACACTTGGCTCATTGATAGTGGTGCATCCAATCACATGACGGGACAAAGAAACATTCCCTCTTGTATCTCAGAAAATAATTTTTCTCATAAAGTGACACTTGGAGATGATTACCAATATCCCATCAAGGGAGTGGGAGAATCAAACCACAAGCTGAATTCAGGGAATTCACTAAATATGAAGAATGTACTATATGTACCAGATTTGACAAAGAACCTACTCTCCATTTCAGCTTTAAAAAATAAAGGCTTTAGAGTTGCCTTTATAGATGGAGAAGTTCTTATGTGAGCTAAAGGAGAAACCTTAAATGAAGCAATCATCATTGGAAGTGAAGAAAATGCTTTGTATAAACTAAAGGGTCACTCAGAGGTTTCCATGACCCATGCCATTGAAAACTCATGTGAACTTTAGCATAGAAGATTAGCTCACATCAACTACAAGGCACTACCATACATATGCAAAGCGGTCACAGGTTTACCAAAACTCAAGGTTGACCATGAAGGCATATGAAATGGATGTGCACAAGCAAAGAACATCAAGAACCCTTTTCCAAAGAGAGAGAACAAAACAGAAGGAGTCCTAGAGCTCATTCATTCAGATGTATGTGGCCCAATGCCATCGTCCTCCATTAGTGGGTATGTATATTANCAAGGGAAGAACATCAAGAACCCTTTTCCAAAGAGAGACAACAAAGCAGAAGGAGTCCTAGAGCTCATTCATTCAGATGTATGTGGCCCAATGCCATTGTCCTCCATTAGTGGGTATGTATATTATGTATCATTTATTGATGATTATTCTCGTAAGACCTGGATATATTTTTTGAAATCTAAAGATGAAGTGTTCAGCAAGTTCAAGGAATTGAAAGCCTTGATAGATAACCTTTCTGAAATAAATATTAAGATACTCAGGTCAGATAATGGAGGAGAATATACCTCAAAAGAGTTTGTGAACTTTTGCAAAGATGTTGGGATTAAGAGGGAACTCACTACTCCCTATAATCCCCAACAAAACGGTGTAGCTGGACGAAATAACAGAACAATAGTGGAAGTTGTGAAGACTATGATCCATGATCAAGATCTTCCTATGTTCTTATGGGAAGAAGCATCAATGGTAGTTGTATATGTGCATAACTGATTATCCCATAGTGCACTTGGGCTCAAGATCCCGGAAGAGATGTTCATTGGAAAGAAGCCATAGGTAAGAGATCTCAAAATATTTGGCTGTCCAGTATTTATTCATATACCGAAAGAGAAGAGAAACAAGATGGAACCTTCAGAAAATAAGGGAATATTTGTGGGATACTGTGAGGTCTCCAAGGCCTTCAAAATCTATATACCAGGGCACCATTACATTGAGATCAACAGGGATGTGACCTTTGATGAATATGCAACGCTCAAGAAATCTAGAAGATGTCGGCTTGATGAAGTATATGAAGAGGAACCTGTAATCCCTAGTACTGCAATGAGGGAGGTTCCCAGAGTTGCAGAACCAATGAGGGAAGTCGTAACTTCCCCTCATGAGGAAATTCTAGAAGATCATGATATATCATAAGTTCAATAACCTCCTCAATTAACGATCCTCCATAAAAGGAATCCATCTTGGGCTAGAGAGCTTATTCAAGATGGAGAGAAGTATGGTGTTCCCCAAGGAACCACAAGACAGGTGAAAAGACCAAATCCATTCTCCAGTTATACGACTTTGATGTGTGACCTCCTAGAGAAGGAGCCTACCTGCTTTGAAGAAGCCATTCAGATAAAAGAATGGGCAGATGCCATGACAGAGGAATACCAATCCATAATAAATAATGATGTATGGGAAATAATTCCCAGACCAAAGAGTAAAGACGTGGTATTCTCCAAATGGCTCTTCAAAATAAAACATGTTGCTGATGGAAGTATTGAGAAATATAAAGAAAGATTTGTAGCTCGTGTCTTTTCTAAAAAAAAAGGCATTGACTATGAAGATACATTTGCTCTTGTAGCCAGATACACTTCGATCAGAACCATCATAGCTCTTGCCGCTAAGATGAAGTGGAAGCTACACCAGATGAACGTAAAGACAACTTTCCTAAATGGTGTCATCAAAGAGGAAGTGTATATAGAGAAACCTCAAGGATTTGAAGTTGAAGACAGGAAGTCTCATGTCTGCAGATTTAAGAAAGCCTTATACGGTTTAAGAAAGATCCTAGAGCTTGGTATGGACATATAGACAATTTTTTGACAAGCTTAGGCTTTACCAAGAGTAAAACAGATTCTAACCTCTACTTCAAGGTCATGAATGATGAGCTGGTAATATTACTGCTATATGTGGATGACTTATTCTTAATCGGAGAAGAAAATCTCATCACTGAATGTAAGAAGAGACTTGCCTCAGAATTTGAAATGAAAGACCTTGGCCTAATGCATTATTTCTTAGGTATTGAGGTATGGCAGAGTCCAGAGAGGATCTTCCTTAACCAAGGGAAGTATGCAGTCGAAATTCTGAAGAGATTCGACATGTTGGAATGCAAGTTCATGAATACACCCATGGAAGTGAAGCTAAAGATGTAGGTCGACACTTCGTTAGAGTTGATTGATGCCACACTGTACAGATAAATTATTGGATCATTGATGTACTTGATGAACACCATACCGGACATTTGTTTTTTCGTGAACACCTTGAGTTAGTTTCTGGTAGAACCCAGACATGTTCACCTAGTGGATAAAAAACATGTGATGAGGTACCTTAAGGGTACAATAGATTGTTGTCTCAGTTATGATGGAGATCATGATTTCACATTGAGTGGATATATTGATGCAGATTGGGCAGGAAGTGTTTCTGACAGAAAAAACACTTTAGGATGTTGTTTCAGTTTGGGATCATCCATGATCTTATGACATAGTAGGAAGCAATCTAGCATTGCTCTCAACATAGCGGAAGCAGAATACATTGATGCATGTTATACTAGTTGCAAAGCTTTATGGCTTCGAAAGTTGTTGACTGACCTATTTAACCTAGAGATGGAAGCAACCACGATCCTATGTGACAACCAGAGATGCATAAAGATGAAAAAGAATCCTGCATTCCATGACAGGTCGAAGCACATAGAGATCCGATATCATTACATTCATGACATGGTGCAGAGAGGAGCCTTAAGTCTCTAGTACATTAGCATGGATGAACAGGTTGTTGATGTGTTGACCAAGCCTCTATCTCATGTAAAGTTTGAGTACTTTCGAGATAAGCTTGGTATAGTTCGAAAGGACCCTCCTCGAAAGGGGGAGCAGTTGTTGTGATAAGACATCTCTTGCTTCCAGCCTTATGGTTGTGACGTAAAGTAAGATGATGTGATGAGACTAGAACTATGCTTCCAGCTTGACAACTTTGATGTAAAGCCAATCTAGTATCCTGCTTCTAGCTTAAATGCTATGACGTAAAGCATTATGAGTATCTTGCTTCCAACCTGATGGTTGTGATGTAGAGCAAGACGATGTGATGAGACTAGTATTGTGCTTCGGGATTGACAGTTGTGACGTAAAGCCATTCTAGTATCTTGCTTCCAACCTGATGGTTGTGATGTAAAGCAAGACGATGTGATGAGACTATTACTGTGCTTCCGTCTTAACAGCTATGACGTAAAGCCAGTCTAGTATCTTGCTTCCAGCTTAAGTGTTATGACGTAAAGAAAGACGTTGAGATGAGACTAGTACTGTTCTTCTAGCTTGAGAAGCTGTGACGTAAAGCCAGTCTAGTATCTTGCCTCCAGCTTGATTGTTGTGATGTAAAGAAAGACGAGTACTGAGCTTCTAGCTTGACAGCTGTGACGTAAAGCCAGACATGTATTATGATGAGCCAGCCTCATGCTGTGATGATGATGATGATGTATCAGTTTTATACTAATACATATTGATGCAGATGATGATTGCATTCCTTTGAGAATGATGATGCTACTGATGAAGAAAACTTTTGAGGATTTATAGATATGCGAGTCAGTGTTCCAAGATGATATTGATGATGTTGTCCTCTCACCCACTTGATGTTGTTGATGATGTTGTCCTCTCTCTCACATGATGTTATTGAAGAATGCCCTTCTTGTTAAGGGGGAGTGTTAAAATAATGTAACTGCAAAGTGTATTCTTATTATTATTTGATATATTATTCATTGGATCAATCCCCGTTGTGGATTGATCATGCCAGCTATTGTATAAGGACCAAATCCCCTTTTGTGGATTGGTCATAATGTAATTGTAAAAGGAAAAAGAAGAAGTCGATCCCAGAATATATCAAGAGGCCCTAAAATATAATAAAGGTGGTTATAACCACCCAGTTTGAGAAGTCGGCCTTGCCAGTGAAGAAACACTTCACACGTGCCATATTTGTATAAATAAGGAGGCTAGCACCTCACTTAGACACACACCTCACTTTCTCATTAAGAGACAAGTTTCAGAACTGCAGTTGAAGAAGAAGGGGAGAGAGTGTCGCATCTTTTGGGAGAGGATCTTCTGCATTAGTTTAAGTTATCTCTTGGGATTGTATTGGCTATCTATAATAAGAAAGTTTTTCTAGGTTTTGTTCCCCTAGAGGGTTTCCTAGGTTTTGTGTGTTTCTCAGTGATCTTGTGTTATGCTATTGTTATCTATTGAAATGCAAATAACTATAATAATGGCTTAGACATTAACAGGCACATGGTAACATAGTTCAGCATGGCGGGGGTGGAGGCATGATCGTGGTCATGGGAGGAGTAAAAGGCATGGTCGATACCTAGGCTTTGATGATCGATGACATGAGTGTATCCATGACCATTATTGTGATTAAGGGAAACGTCATTTCAGTTAACACCTTCGTCGCCATGGCATTTATGATGGTGACCGAGACACTGTAACATGGGTGTGTGCTGAAGACAAAATGGTTGACAATATTTTTATGGATCCCAACAAGCCATAGAGTAATTCTCCCCCCTGCAAATTTGTGTGAGAGATTTAGAGTGGTTGAATAATAATGCATGCATAGAAAAGAAAACTACAAGTTTTGCAATGCAAGTTGTAATCTCTACAATATCGGTTGTCATGCAACTAGATGTGCTACAGTATAGCATAGACACTGAAAAAACAAAATGCCATGACAGGGAAGTATCAGTGGATCATACATAATGAAGCAGGCACATTCAGTAGGTGGACGAAGTATGAGGGAGTACCGCCCCTACTAACCACGTATCTTTACTAAGGGTTATTTATTTCTGGGCATAGTAGTCATTGGTATATGTGTCGACTGCGTAAGGTTTTGAGGTGTAGAATATCAGTGTGCACGTATAGTACCAAGGGACATGAATCAACTGCATCAACCATCATTGACTGCAACAATCCTTGTGTACATGGTGCCAATACCCCAAGAAACCAATGCCTCCAATGCATATAGACAGTTGCATTTATCAATTGCATTGAACCATCATTGATTGGATTTCTATGCAAGCTCAACTACAACCTGTCTCATCTACATTGAAATATAATAAAATAATACATACCATCCCCAATCCCAAGGAAATACTTAGTTGGCCCGACAACAAAACCCTAAACTCCCTAGCCAATAGAAATGGAGATGATCCAGATGGAAATCGATGGCCATCCACCTTTTTCACTAAATCACCATTTTTAGCAAGTGGTTTTGATAAACCATGATACTCACCCTTTTGATAGGGAATGTAATGTAATGTCATCTTCATTTGTTAATTACAGAGATTGTGTAATGATTTCCTAGTGGTTTTATGTACATGCCTACAACATAGCATTAATGCATCATGTTTT
>JASDQU010370847.1:62850-77075 GCA_032191745.1 Picea mariana
TGAACATAAGATTAAAGTTGCGCTTGTGCTTGAACTGGGTCTTCTATGAAAGGCTGGTGGTAGAAGTTTTGTGCTGCGCTTGTGCTTGAACTGAGTCTTCTATGAAAGGCCGGTGGTAGAAGTTTTGTGCTGAATCCCTCCCATTTCATTCTGAAAAGTGCCAATGTCCACAAGGAAGAGAAATTGCTGAGAAATATGTTGTCACCGTTGACTTGAGTTGATTCGATAGGACTTCAAATTCCCTAGGTGTATACTTCGTTAAAGAATCTTGTATTACACCAATACAACCACTGAAAATCAAGTTTAAGCAAGTCTACGTCTGTAAAGGGCAGGGTATGCCTTCAGGTAAGGCTACAGGTAATGGGTACAGATTTTATTATCCAGCTATAATTCATACAGTACGAATTCCAATCAGCGATAATGCATAGAATACGATTTCCAATCTGGGAATCTATATTTCTCATGCCCTGGTCCATATCGATGGGGATATCCAAAAACTACAAGTTAGTGGTCTGGGTATAAATGCTTTCCTTTATTATTTCTATTTCACTGTAGATCGACATGACTCCAGTAGGCCAGGGTGGTCATTTACAATCACAATACATAGCGATTTGCTCATATTGCTGACACACTCATGTATCACGTAAGCTTTACCACTAGGTAGATATCCCGTCTCCAGATGTGAGTGGTCATGATTACTGGTCGCAAAGGGAATTGTCCGATTGACCTAGACTGGCCACGAAGCCTTATTATAATGCCGAGGTTACCTGTTATAATCATATGCCTTCCTTTTTCTCTGCACTGTAATGGAGGATTGGAAAACGAGGAATCAACTCCCGAGGTAGTTTGACGGGTCGATCTCTCCGGCCAGTATCATAGTATTCCCTACAAACGATGTCTATCCATAAAAACATAATAATCAAACGATATTTTCTTGGAAAGTAAGGCCGGCATGAATTATAGCAAGCCCCAGACCCCAGAGGCCGAGGAGGAGATCGGTCTTTTTTCATACCCTAGGCACTCAAGGGGAATCGATTTTAAATACGCGGGATAACAGCTTGGGTTACATATCTCTATTCCGATGGAGAGTCGCCGTCACAAGTCTAATTTCTACTTTGATGATTTCGTGTTATCGCTCAAAATCAAACGTATGAATACTGTTCATGCTCGTTCGTCCACCTATCATTTCCAAATGCAACCCATTTCGCTGATGCCACTTCGAGTGCAATTGTTCTTGTGTTTGTGCCCGTTTGAGTGTGACGTGTGGAAGCGGATTTGAAATTTAACGAACAGCAATTTATGATGTCAACATAACAATCTATAAGATGGTGGGTATGGCGTTTATTTTGTAGATTGGAATCACTTTATAAATAAATAAATAAGAGAAACAGCAGCAAAATAATGGGACAATGGGGTTATAATGGTAAAATTTTATATATGAAATATTTTGAAAGATGCGTTACAAAAATTTCACTATAACACAGTAACACTTTTTTTTTTTACAACTACACGACTTAGCATAACAGTCTACCATAATAAGTATTTGTTGTCAATTTGTCATTTTATGTAATTCAAAGTTGGTTTCTCATGACATCTCCATATTATAAGTATCAATGAAAGTTCCCACAAATGTGATGTAAGTTACAACAATTACCTAAAACATACTAAAACATACGAAGAGTGATCAACATGGCTCTTGTTGGTTGTGTAGTTGTTAGAAAAAATAAAAGTGAAAAGTGTTACTAAGTTTTAGTGAAACTTTTATATACACATCCTTGCCAACATGCTTACTTCTTGTTACCAACATCACTCATACAATCATGCCTCATCTAATTGACACAAACTATAAAACTAAGTTACGATGCAAGGTTCATGCATGCTACATTGGGTCTTACAATACCCTTTACATCATGCAACAACATTTCATAATTATTCCAACCAAAAGTTACACAACTAAAATAAATATATGTCATCTCATATTTTCATGCTTGTACTTTTTTCTTAAGACAAGCTTCATGTAGATTATCTTCTGCATCACAAAACATCAATGAGTTTTCCATATGCATTCTTCAAAATCTTTGTCTTTACCATTATACAATTGCATTCTCATAATTTTTCCTCAACAATATCCATCTTCAACTAGTCTATAAAGCCTTCTACTTGACAATCACGAACTTTGTCTCTCCATTGTATCTTTAGCCAAACCACTAGGACTATGCAATGACAATTACATCCAAAACCAACTTATCCCAATGCTAAAAAAACAAGATCTATTCAACAAAGAAAATAATAATACTCACCACTGGAGTAATTCCCAACATGATTCTCCACAAGTTGTCTATGTTGTCTATGGACAATGTCTGCATTTCCATCTCCCTCATAGTTCATAGAGTCTACATTGTTAAACATACATGCATTTTCATTTGTGTCCTTTATGGATTGCATAGAGTTGACATTATCTCAAAGTCACATTTGCAACAAAAATCAAAGCAAAGGCCCATACGACTATGGGAGAAAGGGTCGTTTGGCTTGCACAAAACTTGTCATATATTAACAAATATGGTATTGGCCTACAAAACCCGATATCAACAAAATTAACATCACTTCCATCCCATAATCATATTTTCCTCAAAATGGATATACTAATATCATCTCAATGAACTCATCATATCCATCTCATAAGATTTGAAATTGGGTCATTGTCAGAACAACTAGTCCAAGTTATCTCTATACCACAATGCACTAAACTATTTTATTAGCTATTAATCAACATAGATTCATCTTAATCTTAGATATATCAAGAATCGAGAGGGATAAATCCTTTGATGATAAAAATTTTAAAGTGTACAAATTTCAATAAAATTTTACACACAAATGAAACCATACTTTGATGATTGAGATCTCCGTGGTGAGAGTTTTCTTCATATTGGTTTAGAATATCCACAATATTGTTTGTTACAAGTTGATGTTTCAAATCCATAACATGATCCATCTTCCAAAACACAAAGCCGAGGATGAGATGAGATGAGATGAGATGAGGAGCAACTTATAAATACTTAAGAAGGTGAGTAAAAACCAAGGATGTTGGCTATAGCTACAACAAAAAACTAAAAATAAATGAAATAAGAGTTAAATGCAATAATTACGTTATAATAATAATAACTAGTTATAAGGATTAAGACATTGCCAAGTGGTTGCATTGTTTTTTCGAGGAAAAAAGCGTAAATTTTATTAAAATATATAAGATTTACATTATGAAGAATGCTATTAATCCTATAAATCTTTCTTCCACTAATAATGGTAGAAAAATATAAAATACAAAGTCCTCAAAAAAGATCTCTTTTTTATGTTCTTTCGGTACAAAAAAGTATGAAACTGAAACAAGATTCCAAAAAGTCTAGGAGACCCCTCCCAAATATGATGATAGTCTATCATCTTTCCAATGGTTTATATTCGGCCAAGAAGATCCACAATTCAAGTAACAAGGAGAAACATACTTAGACATTGGTCTCTAACTTACGAGGTTGTTCTATAAAAGGCCTGTGATAATGCTCAAATCTTTGGCCATCCATGTACTATATGACATACCACTGCCCAAGAGCCATGAGAGTACCTTCTTTATATAGGGAGTCTGTTGCGACATTTCTTTCCTTGAAAACATGTTTGAATGACAGATTTGTAAATAAATTTGCAATTAAAAAGACTTCTTCTAGGATTGAAGAGAGATTAATGTTATGACACATTTGAGTTTTCCGCAACCAATTGATGACCACCATTGAGTCCCCAAATATTTGTAGGTTAGATATCCCTTTTGATGACCACCACTGAGTCCCCAAAAGTGAGCAGGAGCTTTAAGGCCATTAGTTCTGCATAATTATTTGAACCCTGTCCCAATCCCCACTTTAAGTTATAGAAATGAGATGGGGAAATATAACGGACTCCCCCTCCCCCACAATGGTCTCCATTGTATTGAGAAGCACCATAAAAAAAATCCCATGGCCATGTGAAGTTTATCTGTTCCTCCACCACCTTCCTGGGAGGGGGAGCACCTTTCTCTTGAGGAAAATGATCAAGGATTGCTATGCTTTTAGCCGCAATTATATCAGGAAGCAAAAAATTTTCCTTGAAAATAGAATCATTCCAGGAAATCCATATGCCCCAATGAATAAGGTGAGGAAGTGCCTTGACATTTTTATTTCTTTAGTCTTGTAACCAAGTTCTCCAAGCCTCTTCGATGGAGGGCCCATGCCAGGATCAAGTTTGACCCAAAGTAGATGAAGCATCTCTCCATGTTTTAATTGTAAACAAGCATCCTAAGAAAAGGTGTGAAGATGATTCCTCATCCCCTTTATAGAGAGAGCACCAACTTAATCCTTCCATTCCTCTAAATTTCATTCTATCCTAGATAGGGACCTTTTTCCTGAGAAGGAACCACATGAATAATATTTCCTTAAGAGGGAATTTTGATTTCCAAATCCCCTTCCACCACCAGTCAGGGACTTGTTGAAGGAGATTAATCATCAAGTAAGAATAGCCATCTTTTGGGGTATAGACCCCAAAATGACTGTGTTGCCAAACTAATCCATCTTTGATCTTTGATTCTGATATGGCCTATCTTGAGATCCCTGATGTAAGCATTCCAAGGAACTGAAAGATGATCATCCACATTCAAAGCGTGAGCATCTTTCCAACCCTAACTCCAAATTGAAGTTTGTTGCTCATCTTCTATCTGGTTTAGATGGAAAATGTCTCTCTCATGCAATCGATCAATTAAAATCTAGGGAAGAATATGTTGGCCATTTCTACCCGGCCATGTATCCATACTAATCCTGAGAGGATTTCCTTTGCCCACCTTCGAGGAAATCCCTTGACTGATAACAGGAAAGGATTTTACGAGAGCATTCCACATGATGGAACCATTTTGGAAAATTCTAACCAGCCTCCTTATCCAATCTACAACAAAATATAGACTTATATATTTTTGGGAAACTACCTTTGACCATAAATTATTATAGGAGATTAGTCTCCATCCAATCCTGGCAGCAAGGGAAGTGGAGAAACTGTGGATATTATTTAATCCCCACCCCCCCAACAACTTTGGCAAGGCCAGAGAATCCTATTTTATCCAAGGCATCACAAAACTCTCCTTATGAGCACCCCAAAGAAATTTGAAACATAATTTCCTTATTTTTTCCAGAGTACCTTTTGGTATCCAGTCCATAGACAACCAATAGACTAGAATTGCCTCTAGGACAAATTTTACAAGGATCCACCTACTAGCTCTCGATAACCACCTGAAACTCCAAGATTTTAGCCTTTTTTCTAGCTTCACAATTAACCCGTTCCAATATGTTTTTGTGTAGGAATTTGGCTTTAGGTGAAAGCCCAGGTACTTTAACCCTTCATCAAGGGGATTTTCCACAAAATGAAGAAGGAATTTATAGAAAAAAACTTCTTTTGGATCCATAAAATGAGTAGAGAGGGTGGATTTTGAGTTGTTTATTTGCATTCCAGTGGCCCTACTAAATAGATCTAATATGGAACTTGTTGGGGTCCTATAATCATAGGTTATTTGTTTCTGCAAATTATCTATTTTCCATTGGTCTCGTGATGAAGACATTTGGTTTGCAAGCCTCATTTGATTTCACTTGTCCTTTCATCCATTTCGCCCAATCCTTCATCACCTTGTTCCATCATTCATCCACCTGTGCGCCACTCACTCCCTTGTCCTTTTGTCCCATTGAGTATGTCTCACCCGCCACTCATCCATGCATAAACCAAATTTAGGATAAACAAAAAAACGTTAGATTAATAAAATTAGATTAGACTTATTAATAATAAATAAATTAATTAATAATTAATTAATAGTTAGTTGTTTAAGTTAGTAATTAGGTTAGTGTTTGATTAGTTTAAATTAATTAAAAACAAATTAAAAAAAAAACTATAATAATAAATATATATATTAAAAATAAACATAATAAAACAAAACATTAAATAAAAAACATATAATACAACAAAACTAAAAACAAACATTAAATAAAACAAAAAATATTATAAAAACAAAAAAACAAAAAACAAAAATCCACTCTATCCTAAGTTCTGCCCGCACATTTCCTCTGTACAACTTGGACCCCCCCCCCTCACATCCCATCAACTCCTTGGGGGTCCGAGTTGGTGGTATTGGGAGGGACAGATGTCACCTCAGGGTGAACTCAACCCCCCCCTCCAAATGCCACTTACCACCTTGGGGGGGATCTGAGTAAACCACTCTGCCCTCCAAAACCGCCCTTCAGAAAAGTGAAAAAAACGCTTTTTTTCCAGTTCGACCAGCCTTTTTCCTAGGATTATTCTAGGAAAACGAAGACGGATTTTCAAAAACCGAGAGAGGTTTGTGTTCATCATGGGCTGAAGAACATAAAACTCTTCGAGATTTTGAACAGGTGCCACCATTTGGGAAAATCAAATCCTTTTCTGAGCCCATTTTTTTCGGTTTTCGGTTTTTCCTGTTTCAGTCTTGATTTTGAGGGAGTTGTTTCGGCAAGATGGAGAAGAAATTGGAGAAACCGAAGGAGGTTGTTTCTACCAACAAACTCATATACAATAAAATCCTCCATTGTTTGCACAGGTGTCACCTTTTAAGAGAAACATATGTCTGAGTTGACCCCTTTTTTGCAGCAGTTTGGCCCATCTTTCATGGAAGACAGTTCCAAATGTTTGGGGATTTGTTTCTATTTTTGGTCAAGGTGGTTGAATTCGACCTCCCGAGCCTGGGGGGAGTCATTTTTATATATTTTAATGAGTCAAATGTGCAGGATCAGTCAGGGACCATGATTTAATCTTGTATCAGAGCTCACAGAGCTTTCTGTATTTTCATCAATTCAATAATACAGTCACAACGGTTACAGGATCCTTGTGTCAAATCCATTGGTGAAGTTTTTACCACTGTGATTGTGTTTTCTTCTATTTTCATATGTGTTTCTCTTCTCTATTGTTTTAAAGAGATTTAAGATCGGGATTTGTGTAAAAACACCGTGTTCCCAGTTTAAAGCTATGTCAATGTTTTCCACTGAAAGGTAAATGCAGAATTCTTTATTGCTCTGTCTTTAATTCAACCTCTTAACATTTTCCCCTCTGCCATACATCAAACCTATGAAGATCTAGTAATTTTTTGACCTTTCCCTGTAAGGCTGTCTGTAGAATTTTTTTTTGATCGAATCTCAGACCGTGACTCCATTGCCCATGGTTCCTCTTTTCTGCACCTACCCAACTCAAAAACAAATCCTATTATGCATAACTAGCCTAATATCCAAATCCAAACAAAGTTATATCAGACAGAGAGATCCCTCTCTGAGTCATGGAGGGATAGATCCTTGAATCGAATTGGTTTTGAGGTTACCTCTATGACTGCCTCCACAACCTTGGGAAAATTACAGGGTGATAACATAATGACGACTATACTTGGGATGTTCCTCAGAAAAGTGTATCAAGTTCCAGATCTGATTGCTGATGGTGGACAATGATCAGGCACATGAAGGATGAAATATTCACCTGGCAACTCCAAACAAAGTTTCAAATTTTTCGAGGAGATTCCACTGGTAGTTGGATCCAGAAATCAAGATGAGTTCAAGAATAGAACGCAGGTATTCTCCTATGGACATATATGGTATTCTTGGTTTTCCAAACCCTATGCCCCATGTTAATTGGTTGAATTATCTTCCATTATTTAAAGATAAAAAAGGAGATGATGCTGCTATGCATTTGTTCAAATTTCATTTGCATATACGCAAGATTGGGGTTAAGTTTCCTGAAGACTGTTTAATGAAAATATTCATGGCAACCTTAAAGACAAAGCTAGATCTTGGTATGAAGGTTTTCCATCTGCAAGCTTGTGTTCTCTTAAATATTTTCATGCAGTCTTTTATGAGCATTTTAAGGAATTTTGTCTTCCCTTGCCTTGGGTTGAAAATTTTTGTGCATATTTTGAAGATTTCTTCCAATATCTGGTAAATATGTATGGTGATGAAGAAAATACAGATGATGAGATTAAAGAAGATTTGAATGAATTTTCATCTCAATGGAAAGAACAAAAAATAGAAGGGGGTTGTTGCCATGATTTTCAAGTGGATTTCCACCAATCAACAATTTATGCAGTTGAAGATGAAACTGATCAGATTGTCAAGGATCAACAGGCGGAGCATACTAAAGAGGAAGGGGTTATTTTAGAACCTCTTGCACATGTAGAATTTCCTCCTTTTTCTGTAGAGGGGGAGTGGATTGGAAGAGAGAAATTTGTTTCAGATACCATGGATGACAACATCAACACTATAGTTCTTTCAATGGAAAAATATCAGATTGAAGAACAATTGCTTCTTACTAATCAACAAGTGAAGGTAATTAAACATATTGTTGAACATTCATTTGTTGATTTACAACAGTCTCATGAACAGAAAATAGAAGCCAACTGCCATAATAATCGGGAAAATTCTCAGATATTAGTTTCTTCCTTGATTGCCGATGAAACAAGACATCATAGTATTGAAAGCCATGTTTCTGCATTCAAATATAATGAAAGTTTGCATTAGTCATGCTTTTATTTTAGCACACAAGATACATATGGCAATGGTCATTTCAACTTCCCTTTGCTCCTTGATGAAGATCCTAATTCTGAGTTGGTTTGCATTAATATTCCTGAGAGTCATCAGTCATCCATTGAGTTTGAATGTAATGAGCAACAGGTCTGTTTCCTAGAACTTAATGATCAAACTGTTCAACATATTTTAAATCAGCAAGGAAAAGAAGAAATAGATAGTCAAATGCTTTATACTTCTTTTGAGGAACTAATGGATAAGAGGCATATTTTAGATCCTTTTAATCATTCTTATTCTCAAGAATGTGAGAATGTAGCCCAAGACAATCAAATTGAAAAGGTATCTAAAATAGAGTTTCATCTTACTATGCCTATTATGGAAGAATGTATTAGCAATGATTTTGTTCAAATAGTTGTTGATTATACTACCCCACAAACTCTCAATCCATATTTACATGAAGAAACACTCATGCATCCATATTTCCAAGGTGTGATGCATATAATTTCCGATTTTGAGGATGTTAGACTTCAATTTGACCATCATAAGTTGCAGGAAAGCAGTGAAAAAGAAGAGGTTGTTTTAGAGCTTCTTACACTAGATGATCTTCCTCCAGGTTCATAAAATGAAAAGTTTGTTGAAGAAGAACAATTTGTCCCATATCCTATGGATGTGCACATTTTTGCTATTGATAATATGGCTGCCTCAAATGCAGATTTTCAAGAACAAACTTCCCTTTGTCCTGATATTGTTGAAGACCCTTTTTCCAATTTGTTGCAGCCATCAAGGAAGATGAATTTTCTTGTATTTATGGATCATGAGCACATGTTCAGTGGACACTTTAAGTTACCATTTTCATAATTTTCCTTTATTTCTGGTGCAGTTGAATACCAACATAAGTCAAATAGTCATTTGCTTGATTGGCTACAATGGAGGGATCATTTCACATGATTGTATATATATCTTCAGCATGTGAGTGGTTATCATCAAGATTTGAAGCCATGTCAATGGCCTAAGATTTCGATGGTCTGTTGCCATAAATAACTTCAATAGTCTATCAGTTAAGTTATAGTTTTAAACTTTTGACTCCATGGACCAATGAATAAGGCACCGATCTGCATATTCAGAGTTCAGTGGTTCTTGACACTTCCTGAAAGAGTTGCCATCCCCAGGTGGAGCCTATATTGGGGTCCTATAATCATAGGTTATTTGTTTCTACAAATTATATGTTTGGCATTGGTCTCGTGATGAAGACATATGGTTTGCCGACCTCGGTTGATTTCACTTCTCCCTTCATCCATTTCGCTCGATCCTTCATCACCCTACTGCATGATTCATCCACCTCTGCGCCACTCACTCCCTTGTCCTTTTGTTCCATTGAGTATGTCTCACCCGCCACTCATCCGTGCATAAACCAAACTTAGGATAAACAAAAAATCATTAGATTAGACTTATTAATAATAAATTAATTAATTATTAATTAATTAATAGTTGGTTTTTTAAGCTAGTAATTAGGTTAGTGTTTGATTAATTTAAATTAATTAAAAAAAAATAAAAAAAATAAAAACAATAATAAAAAATATATATATTAAAAATAAACATAATAAAACAAAACATTAAATAAAAAACATATAATACAACAAAACTAAAAACAAACATTAAAATATTATAAAAACAAAAAAAAACAAAAACCAAAATCCACTCTATCCTAAGTTCTACCCGCGCATTTCCTCCGTACAACTCAGACCCCCCCCCCCTCATGTCCCATCAACTCCTTGGGGTCCGATTTGGTGGTATTGGGAGGGACATATGTCACCTCAGGGTGAAATCAGACCCCCCCTCCCAATACCACTTACCACCTTAGGGGGGGTCCGAGTAAACCACTTTTCCCTCCAAAACCGCCCTTTCGAAAAGTGAAAAAACTGCCTTTTTCTAGTTCAACCAGTCTTTTTCCGAGGATTATTCCGAGCAAACGGAGATGGATTTTAAAAAACCAAGAGAGGTTTGTGTTCAGAAAAGGATGAAGAAAAAAAACCTCTTCCATATTTTTCGCATGTGCCACTAGTTGGGATAATCAAATCGTTTGCAGAGCCCCTTTTTTCAGGTTTTTGGTTTTTCCTGTTTCAGTCTTGAATTTGCGGGAGCTGTTTCGGTGAGTTGGAGATGAAATAGGAGAAACTGAAGGAGGTCTTTTCTCTATAAAAAATCATATATAATAAAACCCTTCATGTTTTTCACAGGTGTCACCGTTGAAGAGAAACAAATGTCTGAGTTGACCCCTTTTTTGTAGCAATTCGACCCATCTTTCATGGCAGACAGTTACAGAGGTTTGGGGATTTGTTTCTATTTTTGGCTGAGGTGGTTGAATTCGACCTCCTGAGCCCAGGGGGAGTCCGTTTTATATGTTGTAATGAGTCAAATGTGAAGGATCAGTCAGGGACCATGATTTAATCTTGTATCAGAGCTCATAGAGCTTTCTGTATTTTCATCAATTCAATAATACAGTCGCAGCGGTTACAGGATTCCTGTGTCAAATCCATTGGTGATTTTTTTCCCACTATGATTGTGTTTTCCTCTGTTTTCATATGTGTTTCTCTTCTCTATTTTTTTAAAGAGAATTAAGATTGGGATTTGTGTAAAAACACCCTGTTCCCAATTTAAAGCAATGTCAATGTTTTCCACTGAAAGTTAAATGAAAAACTCTTTACTGCTCTGTCTTTAATTTGACATCTTAACATTTTCCCCTCTGCCATACCTCAATCCTATGACGATCCAATAATCTTCCTACATTTCCTTGTAAGGATGTCTGTAGAATTTTGTTTTGATCGAATCTCTAACCGTGACTCCATTGCCCGTGGTTCCTCTTCTCTGCACCTACCCAACTCAAAAAAAAATCCTATTTTTCATAACTATCCTAATATCCAAATCCAAACAAAGTTATATCAGACAGAGAGATCCATCTCTGAGTCATGGAGGGATAGATCCTTGACTCAAAGTGGTTTTTATGTTACCTCTGTGACTGCCTCCATAGCCTTGGGAAAAATACTGGGTGATAATAGAAATCAGTTTTTATGCATCCGCCCTTATACTGCTGTAGAAAATTAGTACATCATCAACAAACAATAGATGTGTGAGGGAAAGAAGGTGGGTAAGAGGAATACCCGTGAATATTTTGTTATTCTTTTCTTCAAATCAATACCTACTGAGACCTTCTACCACAAGTAGAAAAATGAGAAATGATAGGGGAATCCCTGCTGAATCCCTCTTTTTGCATTAAAGAAAGGTGAAGCCACCCCACTTATGAGGATTGCGAAAGAGACCGAAGTGACACAACTCATGACCTGATTAATAAAAGGGAGGCCAAAGCCCAAATGAGTGAGCAAGATTCTCACAAAAAGCCAACTGACTTGATCATAGGTCTTGGAGAGATCAATCTTTAGCACTACTCCTTTTTGCTTCTGAGACTTTATGTTGTGCATGGCTTCCTGGGATACACCAATTGCTTCATGGATCTCTCTACCTTCCAGAAAACAAAACTGTTCTTGGGATATGGATTTCGAGAGTATGCCTGTTATTCTTCTGTTAATTATTTTTGCAATTATTTTATAGATACAGCTGCACAGAGAAATGGGTTTGTATTCCTCCAAGCTTTCAGAGGAATCCTGCTTTGATATTAAAGTGATAAATGTAGCATTAAAAGGAGGGTGGATAAAACCATTGAATCTTGATTCTTCTATAACTTTGAGAATATCCCGACCTATGAGATCAAAAAGACCTACAAAGAAATCCATAGGCTAGCCATATGGTCCCAAGATTTTATATTTTTGGAAACTGTGAAGAACTTATTTTAATCCAACTTTAGATACTTCTTCCATAAGATCTACATTATCCTCCTCTTCTAAAAAAGGGGGAAAGTGTAATGCCATTTGAATTACAACATCTATGGTCACCCTTTTGTCAGTTGACTACAAAGATTTGAAGTGATGGGATCCAAGTTGAGTGAAGTCTTATAACGAGGAGAACATCCTCCCCATATGATCCTTGATTCCCCAAATTGTGTTTTCTAATTTCCTAACTTTTGCATAAGCTTGGNTGGAGAAGCTCTCTTCTATTCTTTTTCAGAGACAAGAGGGCCTCTTTTTGTACTGGAGTGGAAAACCATCCTTTGTCGGAATCATAGAGTGATTGAAGAGATGCTTTTGTGTTTGTTATGTCTTGTTCTAACTATTGTTTTTCCTTTTATCCCAATCTTTTGTAGCGAGTTTTAGGGGTTTATGTTTCTTGCAAATTGAATAGCTATCCGCTCTGTTTGCCCAAATGGAGTCCAGACTTCCTTTACTAATTTCATAAAACTTTCTTCTTTTAATCAGGAATAATTAAATTTGAAGGGGCTTACTAGTTTTCTAGAGGCCCCTTCTATTTCCAAAAATATTGGATAATGGTTTGATTCCCCTCCTGAACCTACCCATTTCCTAAAAATAAATGGCTCTTCCACCATCAATTTGAGATCAAAAAATGGTCCAGTCTCTTTTCTATGTGATCTTCTCCCAGATGCTTATTTCTCTAGGTGGGTCCAAAGAAATCAGAGAGGGAGTTGTTCTGGGCCCTTTGTCCCCAGGATTCAACTGCCCATATAGAGAAGTTTAGGTCACCACCCAGAATGAGATGACTATCTTTCAGAAAATATTTTTCTAGGAGGGTGTTCCAAAAATGGGGATGGTCCTGAGTAGGACCATAAATGTTTAATACTGTAAACGATTTCCCCAACTCTTCAACAAAAACAAACATACCTTGGCATGAGTTGAAACCCCAAGAATTTTCGAGCTTGATGGATTTTCGGTTCCACCCCATTGCTAGACCCCCCGAGCGACCAAAAGAATCTATTCCAAAGAAACACCAGCCCTTAAGGATCCATTCCAGTAACGGAACAACCATGGCCGCTTCCCCAAGAGTTTATTGTAACAACACAACATCAAGTTGTGAAAGCTACAATAGCCTTTGGAGGGGGAGATGCTTGGAGGGGATCACCAACCCTCGACAATTTAAGGAGAGAAATTTCATTTGGAAACCCGTTATGGGGTGGAATTTCTCTAAGTGCCCCGATGATCAAGAGTTGTCTACCTACCGGCACATCTATGGACGCTCAATATTTTTCTTTGGTTAGAAAGGATTTTCTACCACTCCCTTTGAGGTTATTCCCCAAAATTGGGTTTATATCCAGACCCAGAAGAGGGGGATACGAGCACCTAGAAGATGGTATCGATTTGAATCTCAGCTGGTAACAAATGGTTTCTTCATCTGACAACAAAGAGGATTCTTGACTTTCTGATAGGGAAGGAAGCCTGGGAGGGAGCAAGGCTTGAGCAAAAGAAAGACGAGAAAACGGGGGACCAGGGGAGAAGGGCAGAGAGTTTGTCATTGCGAAGGGGAGGGGGAGGGGATATTTTTTAACATATTTAAGTCCACATTATTTTGGGAGAAAGACTGTAGAAAAATAAAATTTACAGAGAAAGGAGAAAAAGGGGGCATACCCAAATGAGCTTCGCCTCCTCTTTTAAGCTGGAGCTCCATATTAGAAGGAAGCACTTGCTGAGCTTCTCACTTCCCCTTGGCCTTTAAAGAAACTGAAGTGTCAACCCT
>JASDQU010370847.1:98745-109904 GCA_032191745.1 Picea mariana
GTTACTTGGAGGGAATTCAAGAAGTATTTTGAGAAGAAATACTTGACTAAGAGATACTATGACAAGAAAATGAAATTTGAACTCAAGCTTGGAAGTATGACCATAGATGAATACGAGAGAAGGTTTTTAGAACTGTTGAAGTATGTTTCGTTCATCAAGTATGAGACAGTTAATATTCAGAGGTATTTGAGTGGATTTCCAACATATATCAGTGAAAAAATACAATATGATGACCCCAAGACATTGGAGAAGACCATAAGGCAAGATAAATTCCTATATGATCAACAAAAATCAAGGCCAACTTTCCAAAAAACTTGGGAAGAAAAAAATAAATTCAAGATGGACCAGAGGAAGAAGGGATCTAAGCCACCATTCTTCAGAAATAATCCTTAGGGACAAACAACTTCTAGAGAACCCAGAATGATTGAGATAGGGGGTCAAAGGCAAAGGCAACCACCTATTCAATGTTTGGGTTGTAAAGGAGATCATATGTTTAGAGATTGTCCGCACAGAGGTGAAAAAGTGAGGACTATTCATAATGTACAACAAGTGGAAACAATGGAGGATATGGGAAGAAATATGCCAAGTATCTATGCAGCCCTGGACAACAAGCAAGCAGAGTATCAATCACATATGATTGAAGTGGAAGGTATGATCAACAACCAAACCATTGATATTTTAATTGATTCATGAGATATTCATAGTGATATAGATCCTAAGATGGTGTAAATTTTGCATTTTCCAAGAAGAAAGCATGGAAAATCTTGGTTGGTGCAGCTGGCGACTGAAGACAAAAGATAAGTTAATGAGATGGTTAATTCATATCTTATGGACATGAATGGACTGAACACCAGGGCAGATTTGAACATCTTGCCTTTAGGTTCCTATGACTGTCTAGCTGGGATGGATTGGCTGGACCAAGATCATGGTGTCCTAGACTGTCATAACAAGGCATTTACTTTCTTGGATGAGGAAGAGAATCTAAGGAAAGTGCAGGGAATTCCCAGGGTAGTAACCATCATAGAAATTTCAGTATTGCAGCTGAAGAAATGTTACAGAAAAGGGTGTCAAATATTTGCATCTCATGTAGAAGAGACACCTAAAGATAAGGTGCCAAATTTGGAAGATTATGTAGTCCTAGAAGATTTTGAAGATGTGTTCAAGGAGGTTCCAGGGATACCCCCAAGGAGAGATATTTATTTCTCTATAAATTTAATGCCTGGAGCAGCTCCAGTGTCAAAGACTCCTTACAAAATGAGTACACCAGAGCTGAAGGAGTTGCAAATGCAGCTTGAAGAACTTCTGAAGAAGGGGTATATATGCCCAGGTGTGTCACCTTGGGGTGCCCTAGTCTTGTTTGTGAAGAAGAAAGATGGGACATTAAGATTGTGCATTGGTTTCAGACAGTTGAATAAAGTGACTGTAAAGAACAAGTATCCTCTGCCAAGGATTGATGATCTCTTTGATCAATTGAAGGANGGATGCAAAGATATTTTCAAAGATATATCTAAGGTCAGGATACGATCAGGTAAGGATTAAAGAGGAATATATTAGCAAGACTTCCTTCAATACAAGGTATGGTTATTATGAGTTCACAGTGGTGCCATTTGGGTTGTCAAATGCACCAGTTGTTTTCATGTTCTTAATAAATGGTGTTTTCCGAGAATATTTAGACAAGTTTGTCATTGTCTTTTTGGATGACATTATTATATATTCTAATTCAGAGGAAGAGCATGAACATCATTTGAGGATGGTGTTGCAAGTAGTAAGGGAGCATCGGTTGTATGCCAAATTGAGAAAGTGCTCATTTTATCAGAAGCAAATTCATTATTTGGGACATATCATTTCAAAGGATGGGATAGCAGTGGATCCTGAGAAGATAGAATCCATTAGAGAATGGTTTGTTCCAAAGAATGTGATATAGGTCAAATCATTCATGGGCCTTGTAGGTTACTATAGGATATTTATTGAAGGATTTTCAAAGATTTCACACCCAATCACTTCCTTGCAAAGAAAGGGTGTGAAGTTTCAATGGACATTGGATTGTTAAAAGAGTTTCCAACACTCGAAACAACTATTAACAAGTGCTCCAATACTAAGGATTGGAGACCCAAATGAAGAATTCATTTTATGCACAAATGCATGTAAAGAAGGACTTTGTGGAGTCCTCAGTCAAAATGAGTTTGTTATATGTTATGAATCAAGAAAGTTGAAGGAGCATGAAAGACACTATGCCACTCATGATTTGGAATTGGCAGCCATAGTGCATGCCTTGAGGAAATTGAGACACTACCTCATGGGGAAAATATTTGAGCTGAGGACAGACCATAATGGTTTGAAATTTTTATTTAATCAACCAAATCTAAATGCTAGGCAAAGCAGATGGTTAGAATTTCTCAGCGAATATGACTTTGATATAAAGCATATCAAAGGGAAAGAGAGAAAAGTGGTTGATGCACTAAGAATAAGAGTTCATGAATTACATGCTACAACCATTGGCATGTACCAATCGGATTTGAAGGACCTAATTATAGAGGCAACCAAATCAGATTTGCAATACAAGGAATTAGTGGCAAAATTACAACAAGGTAATTTGCAGCAGAAAATTGAAGAATATGAGCTAGATAATGATGAAATTATCATGTATAGGGGCATAATTTATGTACCAAATTCTTAGGAATTGAAAAATCTGATATTGAGGAAAATGCATAATGTACCTTATGTTGGGCACCCAGGTTATCAGAAAACTATTGCAGTTGTCAAAAACCAATATTATTGGCCAGGCATGAAGAAAGAGGTTGTTGATTTTATTGCCAAATGTTTGGAATGGCAAAAGGTAAACGATGAGCATAGACACCCAAATGGTTTTCTACAACCATTACCCATTCCTGAGTGGAAATGGGAAGTTGTAACCATGGATTTCATCACCAAACTTCCAATAAAAAACAAGCAACATGATTCTATCATGGTAGTGATGGATAAGCTTACTGAGGCTGCCCATTTTATTCCAGTTAAGCTCACTCACAAGGCAGCCAACATTGCCGATATTTATATGAGAGAAATTGCTAGATTACATGGCATACCCAAGACAATTGTGTCTAATAGAGATCCAAAATTTACCTCAAATTTTTGGAAGGGATTATTTAAGGGATTTGAGACTTGAATTTTAGTACAAATTATCATCCAGAATCATATGGACAAACAAAGAGGGTGAATCAAGTGATTGAAGATATGTTGAGGATGTATGTGATGGATAAACCATCAAAATGGGAAGACTACCTACACTTGGTAGAGTTTGATTTTAACAATGGGTACCGAACATGTTTAGAGATGAGCCCATTTGAGGCACTTTATGGAAGAAAGTGCAACACACCAGTAAGCTGGGATAACCCAACAGATAGTGTAGTGGATGGGCTAGATTTTCTTAGGGAAATGGAGGAGCAAATGATAAAAATAAAACAAAATTTAAAGGCTGTCAAAGACAGGCAGAAAAACTATGCTGATAAGGGCATAAATCACAGGGAATTTAAAGTGGGGGACCATGTATTTTTGAAAGTGAAAGCCAACAGAAGTTCCCTGAAGTTGGGAAATTATTCAAAGTTGGTAGCTCGTTATTGTGGGCCGTTTGAAATTCTAGAAAGGATTGGTCTAGTAGCCTATATGATTGCATTGCCTGGATCTATGTCTTTTCTTAATGTATTCCATGTATCATTGGTCAAGAAATATATACCTGATACTAATCATGTTATTGATTGGAATGTGATTCAGGTGGAGCAAGAAGGCTCTTTTCAAGTGCAGTTGCTATGCATTTTGGACCGAAAAATCAAACAGCTATGGAATCGAGCCATAGGGATTGTAAAGGTTCAATGGACCTGGTACGGTCTCGAGGAAGCTACTTGGGAGCATGAGGATGCAATGTGAGAAAAATACCCGCATCTTTTTGAAAATTTTTGAAAATTTTGTTGCATGTGTTACATGATGCACTCAAGACAATGCATAAATAAGGGGAGGGGATTGTAATATCCCTAGGCCGAAACCAATTGTAAATGAAAATGAAAATGTACTTAAGCTGTTGATTTGTTTGATATCATTTTTGTATGCACCTTTCATGGCATAGTGCACACATGTACTGCATAGTAAAATGAGGAAGTGTGCATATTCCAGGATACCACGCACAACATATTAAGTGCGCACGATATTGAGGCCAGCGATCCTTTGTGTATATGTTATGTTATAGGTTGGTGAGCCAGTTTTGTGATTATTAGGTCGAAGAGCCTAGATGTTAAAGGCTAGTGCACCTACTTGTGTATATGTCTCAACATTAATATAAAATACATCGTTGCGCACAGACCGACCATGATACAAGAGTACGGGGGACTAAAATCCACTAGTTGGTAAAGGGTGGGAGCTAAAAGTTAAGAAAAAGGGCTAATCTAGGGAGCTTAAGCCAAAAAGGAATATTATATTAATATTTTTTAAAGTATAAAGTATGGATAATATTTTATCCTAAGTTCTAAAGATGGGGACAAGTGGGTCAAAGTAGCTCCCAACATGACAAGTGTCAAGTTGGGGACATGCATACATATTGTGGGGAATTAGTTCATTTTAGAGAATTCTTTCCATCATTCCTTCCATCATTCAGTTATCAAGTAAATCATCCATGAGAATTCACACACCTAGGGAGCTATCCTTTGTACCTTCATGACTGTACCTGAACTTGTATCCATAACCATTATGTTTGTGTATCCGGTTATCTTAGGAGAGGGAATGAAGAAGAGGGTTTTCAGGCCCGTGGGAAATTTCTCTCTGGGTAAGAGAATTGCTAGGAATTGATTTCCTGAAGGTGCTAAACTGCAACTACGGGGCTCTGAGACTTCATGTTTGGCCTTTTGCTAAATCCTAGAAAGGAAGTGGGGTAGCTGAAGGAATGTTGAGCAGAGAAGGGGCACACTTCCTAGGTGGGATAGGCATGTGGGGAATGAGAGAGTGTAGGTTGTTAGTTTGAGTTGGCACCGGTGACTAAGTCTTTCTTGTTGTTTATGAACCATTAGCCTGGTTAGGAATCCCTTTACCCGGGTGGTGTTTAGTCCCAGCTCAGGGGTGACTCACTGTTGAGAGTGATGAACAATGTATTTTAAGTCTAGGAGGTTCGTGGAATGTCTGCATGCAGTTGGTAATATTGTTACCAAGATAAATGTCAACTTTGTGATAAATTTACATGTTGCATTGCTATTTACGTGTGCATTTTTATGGGTTTATCTTATGTGTGTTTATAATTGTCTTTATATTTATGGGTATTTCCCATATATGTTGCATGTATACGTTTACTGTTATTTCGGTATGAATCCATGCATTTATGAAATGTATTTTTCTGTTTACATTTATATATTTATTTCCACAAGAGTTCTGTGCCTATATATTTTAATTGCATGAAGTTCGAAAAATTTATGTGGCATAACTCAGTTGGATGATGTGTATGTTACAATATGTTCCGCAGTGAGAACGAAAGAGTTTCTCTCATGTATTGTGGCCCGACCTAGGTGGACGGGGACGTTACAAGTTTTTTTTCAACTATTTGGCGAGATACCTCACCATTTGCTCATAAAGTATGCGAGAATATAGCCTCCTAAAACTGATACGAATCCGTGGTCGTATCTTTCTACAATGATTTCTCCCAAAATATTAAGTTTTTGAGGAAATAGATCGCGTGGAAAGTAAATCGACCCATTCTACAAGTGGGGTTTAAACCGTTTGGCGAGATTCCTCATCATTTTATCATAAAGTAAGTCGAAATATCATCTCTTGAAACTAATACGAATTTTTACTTAAAGTGCCCTTTCTACCATGATTTCTTAAATTTTCACTTGCAGATTGAGAGTAAATTTTTAGGGGTTCTTAGAAACAGTGGGAGAGATGGATATGACAACTATTATACAATCAAACTTGGTGGTAATCCTCACACCATACAATTATTTTGATTGGAATCCCAAGGCATAATTCCAACTCAGAAGGAAAGGACTGTATAATTTGATGATGGCGACATAAACATAACCTACATGAAAAATTGAGAAGATGAGATAGTGATGCAGACCTCCTGCCCCCAGGCCGAGATCCACATAGGATCTTCTATAGACCATGGCAAGGGTTAACAAAACCTCTTGTTTAATCCCACACAAGATTTCAGTTTTCGAAAGTTGGGGCGCTTCGAACACTATGCCATGGCTCTTGGCAATAGGCGAAACGTGAAATTTTGAATGGGCTTATGGTGTAAGCCCCCTCTCCAACGTGACCACAACCAAGCCTAGGCTCAAGTTCTTTTTGAAACTCGCAATTCGCAAGATGGAGCACCACCCCTTGTACACTCTCCTTGCGAATCCTCGACTCTGAAATCCAGCCTTCGATGAGATAGAACGGTTGTATGCCTCCCTTGATATGATGGCCCATGACCTATCGGGATTTTGCAAATCAACGATCCAAGACGCTTGACCCCAAACCTCTTGTCACTCCATTCCCTGAAATCTGATACGTGAGTTCGCATGTGAGATGAATGACCCACGTTGATCTGGATTTGACAGTCACTATCCCTCTAGAGCTTAAGGGTGTTGAAAAGACACTCATTCTTAATCTCTTAGATGTTCTAAGAGATCCAACGGTTCACGGGATTTCGACACTTCCTCCTAAAGCAATGCAACCTTCTGATTCAACTTCTCAAGGAATTCTGGCCAGACAACTTGGCATCCTTCCCTCCTGAACTTAATTCCTGTGAAACAATTCAACCTCTATCTCCCTTTGGAACAATTCACAGGTTCTAACCATCCTAAGCTTTCACTTGCAAACTCAAGGCCTCCAGAAATAGTCCCTGCACGCACTCCTTGCGACAGTTTTCAAATAACCTCTGGTTATTTTAGATCTTCGACTCTGTGCACTCCTTGCGACAACAGTCCCTTAATTTCTCTCTTGGATTTGGTAAAATCCAAGACTTCACCCAGCCTACGCACACCTTGCACGGCTCTATGCTCTGCTAACACTCTTTCCTGTAAAGACAAAGTTTGAATTTATTTTGAGAGTTCTGAGGTAAATCTCAGAGTCTGATCAACGCACTCCTTGCGGACCCTCCACTGCACTCTTTGCATGGGTTCTCAGAAAGAGAAACAACTGAAACTCATTCTCCCCTTATCTAGAATTCAAATATTCAACATAGAATCCTAGAACATACACACACAGATTTGCATTGAAATAAAATGCGCACAAAGAATTCAAACAAGACGCAACATATCGTTCAACATGCAATTCCAACAACTATAACAAACACAAAGATTGGAATCAAAGATTTTATTTTATTAATGTCAGTGCTCTCATAAATGGTAAACAACTACAACTGGAATGCATGAAAAAATTCTCTGTTCTCCTCTGCAGCTCTACAACTTATGAAATATGAATCATAATGTTACAAATGATCAAAGGGTCGAGGGCGTTTATCATCCGTTTTCCCTCCTACCTCCTATGCTCCTAAAACTATCTAATCTATTATTTAAATCTACCTACTTTACATTCATTACGCATAAATGCCTCTACATTCGACAGATGAGAGCAACACTCAAGATCTGTTTACAATCTCCAAAACACAAAGGTAAGTACGCTTCCCTAGATATTACATTAATGTACATTCATTAATCTTCAAAGCATTTCAAAATGTGCGCTGGTGCTTTTCCAGCTGTTTCCTTTGGTTAGGCACATGCCTTTGGCTTTATACGATGCTCCTGCATCATACTCCCTCACTTGAAAATTTTCATGAAATCCTATTCATGAGTTCCTTCATTTTTCGTCCATGCTTTTGAATTGTTGTTTCATCCTCCAACTGGCATCTTCAATTAGATGTCCTTTCCATTTGACCAAGTATTCAAAATACTCTTTTCTCCTCGTCTTTCTGCTAATCCTCTTGTCAATTATTCTTTCCATCTATGGCTTTTTAGCTACAGAATTTGTTTTTTCCATTGAATCTTTTCTTGTTTATCTTCTGCTCCTTCTTCTTCAGCTCTGTAAAGGTAAAAATCCACGACATTGAATATCGATGAGATTCCGACCCCATCGGGTAATTCAAACTCATATGCGTTTGTCCCAAATTTCCTTATGACCTTGCATGGTCCAATCTTTTTCATCTTCATCTTATTGTATGTTTCCCTTGGGAACCTATCCTTCCTCAAATGTGCAAGAATCAAATCACCAACTTCGAATTGAATTTCTCACCTGTGTTGATCTGCTCTACGCTTGTACTCTTGACATGAACTCTGCAATCGCTCCTTAATTATGTTGTGAATCTCCTTCATTCCTTCTGCAAAGTCCTCTGCACTAGCACTCCTGAATTCAGTTTGTTCTGAATCTTTTAATTAAAAAAATTCCCTTGGTTGTATTCCATATACAATATGGAATGGACTCTGCCCTGTGCTTCTATTGAGTGAATCATTGTAAGTGAATTCCGCCTGTGGTAGAATGTGATCCCACTGACTGTGGTGTTCAGTCACTAAGCTCCTTAACAAATCTCCCAAGCTCCTGTTCACGACCTCTGTCTATCCATCCGTCTGAGGATGATATGTTGAGCTAAAAGACAAATTTTCCCCCAACTTCTTCCATAAGGTCCTCTAGAAATGTCCTACAAACTTGTTATCTTGATCATAAATGATACTCCTTGGAAAGCCGTGAAGTCTGATGACTTCCTTGAAAAACAAGTTTGCAATATGAGTTGCATCACTAGTTTTCTTGCATGGTATGAAATGTGCCATCTTTGAAAATCTGTCTACCACTACAAATATTGAATCATATCCCCTTTGTGTCCTTGGCAGTCCCAATATGAAATCCATGCTCACGACATCCCACTACCTTTCTAGTATGAGTAATGGTTGGTATAACCCTATGTTCTGCTTTTTTCCTTTCGTGTGCTGACAAATTCTGCACCTGTCCACAAATTTCTTCACATATGTCCTCATCCCTGAACAAAAATATGATCCATTCAACTTTGAGAACATTTTGTCATGACCGAAGTGTCCAGCCAATCCTCCGTTGTGCTTTTCCTTCAACAAATTCTCCCTCATGGATCATTTCGAAACACATAGTTGATTTCCCCTGAACAATAATCCATCTTGGATCATGTATTCATTCCATTGGCTTTTGTCCTTGAGAATTGGATTCTCAGACGCCTCATATGCTTCATTGAAGTCTGGATCATCCCTGTAAATTTATTTGAGGTTATCAAAACCCAAAGTCTTGACTCTGAATTCTTGCATAAGAAAACATTTCCTGCTCAAAGCATCAACAACTTTGTTAGCAGTTCCAAAAATATGCTTGATCACAAAAGTAAAATTCTGCATGTATTCAACCCATTTAGCATGTTTTTGGTTCAACTTCTCCTATCGAGTCACGAATTTCAAAGTGTGATTATCGTTGTACAAAACGAACTCTTTGGGAACCAAATAGTGCCTCCATTTTTTCAGCGCTTGTATTACTGCATAGAATTATTTGTCATAAGTGGAGTACTTGATATTTGCTTCATTCAGTTTTTCACTGAAATACGCAATCGACCTGTTGTCTTGGCTCAAGACCGCTCCAATGGAAAATCCACTCGCGTCACACATGACCTAGAATGTCTTGCTGAAATCTGGCAAAACTAGAATTAGTTGCTCAATGATCTTCTTCTTCAGTAGGTTGAAGCTCTTCTTTGCCTCCTCTGTCTAGTGAAAAGATTTATGTCTTTTCTTCACCATATCCATCATCGATGTGCTAATTCCACTGAAGTTTCGAATGAATTTTATGTAGAAGCTAGCCAAACCATGGAAGCTTCGAACTTCAAACATGCTCTTCGGTGATGGCCAATCCTTAATCACATTTATATTTTCCGGATCCATTTTCAATTCATTTGTAGAGATAACAAAACCCAAATAAATGAGTTATTTCCTCATAAATGATGATTTCTTCATATTGATCAGCGATTTCTCTTCCTGTAACCTCCTCATCACTGCATCTAAATGATTTAAATGTTTTGCTTCAGTTTTGCTGAAAATTAATATATCATCAAGATATACAATGACGAATTTACCAATGAAATCCTTTAGGACTTCGTTCATCAACCTCCTGAAAGTATTGGGTGCATTTGTCAAGCCAAATGGCATGACAAGACATTCATACAACCCTTCATTTGTCTTGAATGTTGGCTTCCATTCATCAACTTCTCTCATTCTAATTTGATGATATCCACTTTTCAAATCAATTTTTGAAAAAAACTTTGCTCCACTCAAGCAGTCTATCAAGTCGTCCATCCTTGGCAATGGGAACCTGTATTTGATGGTAATTTTGTTAATTTCCATCGAGTCTGTACACATTCTCCAGCCATCGTCTTTTCCTGGGATGAGCACTGTCAGAACAACGCATGGACTCAAGCTCTCCCGATTCAATCCTTTGTCCATTAAGTCCTGGACATGTCTCTTAACTTCTTCATTCTCTTGCGACATCAACCTATACGCTGCTTTTTTTGGCAAACTCACTCCAGGTATAAGATCGATATGATGGATTATACTCCTGATAGGTGGAAATGAACAAGGTAGTTCGTCCTCTACTATATCAGCAAATTCTTCCAGCAACTCTTAGATTTCTTCCGGTAAATCATCTATCCTAGTGTTGTTCAAAACAATTCTGGGATTCCTAACCACAATGAATTTCATTTCTTCCTTTTTCTTGACTTCCTTAAGAAGTTCCTTCCCACTCATGAGAAGTACAGTGTTGCTCATCTCTGTTTTCACCTCTTTATTCTTAATTGACAACAACATGTGCGTCCTACCACTTTTCTCCAGAGTGTACGTGTTCTTTCTCCCATCATGCACCACATTTTTGTCATATTGCCATGGTCTACCCAGAAATATATGAAAAACATCCATGGGAATGGCATCACATAATATTTCATCTTTATATCCTCCTATTTTAAATTCAACTAAACATTGTTTAGTGACATTTACCCGATGTCCTTTTTGTAGCCACAGAACTTTGTATGGGCTTGGATGCGCAACAATCACTATCTCCAACTTTTCTACCATTTTCGTAGATACAAGATTGTCTGTGCTACCATTGTCTACTATGACCTTGCATACCCTGTCTTTGGTTTTGCAAGTAGT